>JAPYZL010123066.1:0-16366 GCA_030522825.1 Platygaster orseoliae
CACCTTATAAAACTTTCGGATAGTTACGTATCGGCACTGGTCTGGAACTACAAGTTATAATAAATCCACACACTTCAGCATCTACTAAAAAACAAGCTTATGGAATAAGCTTTCTGTCACAATAAACGGTTTAGACCTACGTCAATTTTAAGTACTGAAAATGGTGATGGCCGTCATTAGCCTATGGCCGTCATTACCCCACTTTCCCCTAATATAAAGTTTTTTTATCGTGTCTATAAATTAACGAGAAGATTTTCGTCAGCATCTTTAATTTAAAATTTTTTTTTGAAATATCCAAAACACTATTTATCATTAAAGTTTCTCAAAAATAATTGTAAGTTCTGAATTTTACTGTAGTTGTGTAAAATTCATATATTTTTTGATAATTTTATAGGTTCTTTGTAAATATCAGTTCTGTTTATAAATTAATCAACAAGAAAAACAAATTATTTTTACCCAAGGAACTCATTCACTTAACATTTTTTTCTGAAAGTCAAAACAATTTATCAAATACTCAAAATGAATTCCAGTCAGTTACATTTCTATCTAACAAATCTGGAATTGAACATTTCAAAAATGTCTTGAAAAAAAATTCACTTAACCAATCCTTACTATAGTTCACTGAACAAAATCATTAATTTAATTCGAATTCACACTTTCAGAAATCGTGTAACTAAAAAAAAATTTTTTCCAATTCAAGTAAGACTTACTTTAAGTGATAGTTAGACCTGATTCATTTTTCATGGTTCTTGTGAGAACCCCGCAACGAAGCTCAATGCTCGAGATTTCCGAAGGAGATCGTGTCTTCGAGTTGTGAGAATTGATTCGTGAGAATGTGGCTAATTGCGTTATGCGTGGAGTACGATTTATGCAATGTGTTCGCAGAGTCGCTCTTTCCATACCGCCGGCAAATGCCGAGGAGCTGGAGCAAAATGCCATACCGTATTCGAGATGCCATATGTACGACGTCAACTTTACGGAGCTCGTGCAAAGGAACGTCACGACCTCGGACCCTTCGTGGCCGATCAAGCCATGTCAGTATGGTTGGGATTTCAATTATACCATGATCCCATACGCTTCGATCGCAGCCGAGGTAAAATTTTCATTCTTTTGTATCCATCAAAAACGGTCTTTACACGGAAAAAGCAATATGGTTGTCACAACCTCATTTGCCCTAACTTTTTTCATGGTGTAGACAACCTTATTTGTAGCTAGTGCAACGACATAAGTTACTGCAATTTTTGTGTGGTTGCACCAATCACAAGTGAGGTTGTAAACACCATAAAAATAGTTAAGGCAAATGTTACTATTTATGAGGTTGTGACAACCATATTGTTTTTTCCGTGTGAAGATTTTGGACAAGGAGAGTAACTATAGGAAGAGATGGACTTCTGAAATGATTTTTATGAAGAAAACTAGAAACCTAATTACTTGAATTACTTGAATTACTTGAATTACTTGAATTAATGTAATTAACTAATTACCGAACTTAGTATTATAATTCAGGAATAAAAGCTTTGAAAAAAACCTCAAACAGTCTTAATTTGTCAAATCACATACACAATACAAGTATTCCTAACCAAATGCTAAACCATTTCGAAATAGAGTGTTATGTTCTATACCAGGATTTTACAAGTGACTTCAAATCACCTTGACATTCTTCATATCAGAGACATTGTCAATTCACCTTACACAATCACGAACATCATGATAATCATTTTAATCATTACACCAGCTACTTGATATTTTAATGCACGGTCACACCTCGTCTTCATGATGATGATTTTCATCGTAACTCGGAAGCTGTAATCAGCCTCTCGTTCATGATACAACAGTAACTCAAACTTGTTCGAACAAAGTTACTTCTTCGACATGAAAATCTTATGAACAAGTTTGTTTATTTATGGTAGATAATTTTTATCTGGAATACTTTCAGTTTATTTCGAAATAAAAAACACTGTCAGTAACTTGTTAATTAGAAGTTAATATAAATTTATCTCACTAGTATTTTGACTTGTAACTATTTTAACTTTAGATAATAATTTTGGAAAAAATTTATGAAAATTACTTTAGTATACAGAATCAGATTCATTTGAATTTCTGAATTGGCAGGCAAAATACTTCTAGTCGCACTCAGAGTAAAAAATCGATCAATTTTTATTACCATTCACACGTTTTGCATTACCTAACATGGAAAATTACAGATATTGTTTTTTTTCACTAATATTTCTAGAAAATGTGTAATAACTTTTAATAGTTCTACGATTTTATTCGTATAATGTATAAAAAGATTTTTACACAGCAAAGTATCAGTTTTCATTTTTTTGTTTTGGTTAAATGGTTCCTAATATTTTTAAAACTGCAATTTAGATTTTTATTTTTAGAACAAATTATCAACTTCGACGAGATCTTAGATAAATCATTTCATGCCGACTTCACTTAAGCCAGCAAAGCAAGCAGATTCACGTTACAATTACAAGTTGATGAAAAACGAAAGATGATACCATCACTCAGCAGCTGAAACATGAGTAGACAAGAAGTAACTAAAATCATTTTAACAGAGATCGAACTTCAACATTTTGTGCCACTTTGTTTATTAAAAGTATTATCTAGTCTTTTTATACATATTTACAATAAAAAACGTTAGAACTTCTATGAATCATTATATATAACATTTCATCTAACACTCAATTCAAGAGTTAGTCATTTAAAGTAGTCTGTTTGTATAAAATATTGTGAATTAGCGTCATTAGAATTGAAGTGAATTATAAAAAAAGAAAGGAAAAAACGCATCAACGTGATAATAAAATCGTTGGCGCGAAACGATACGAATGCGAGAAGAATAAAGTTACGTAAATATCGATTCTTGTGACAAAAAAACGCAACTTTAATAAATTTCAAACGCGCGTTTTCGTATTGTATAATATGTGCTAATCACGATTATTACTCTCCAGTCCCTTTTTTTTGCAGTCACGTGCCCCTTTTTTTCATCAAGTTTTATCGTGTATAATAGAGCAACTTTTTTTTAGTTTTACTTTTTTTTCTTTCGTTATTCATTTTGAAGTTTTTTATTGGATAACAATTCATTTCTGGAAACGTTTTTTATGGTGAAATAGAAATATAGTTTAGATTTATAAATTTTTTTATATTTTCAAAAATTGAGTATGTACGGAATCCTAAAAATGTGTACTATTTAATTTGAATGATTTTCTGAAATAATAATATACCTAACTAATGTTGTTTTTCAAAATTATTTTCAAGTTTTTTTCCCTACCGCAACATAAGATTCCACAGGAAATAGTTTTTCGAGTTTAGCTGAATAAAGAATTTTGCAACTATATTTTTTTTACAGAATCGTTCATCGTTCAATGTCAGTAAAGCTGAAATTAACAACATAATTCATTCAATGGATAGAAAAAATAGTGTCATGATCGAGGGAAATCAAGTTTTGTGATTACAACGTTGCAGGCGGAACATAATCAAATTTAATTGCTTGGCGTCAAAATGGAAATATAAACAAACTGAAAAATATGGTTAAATTCATCATAAAACTTTGCGTTACAAACCTATTTTTATTATTCGAAAGATCAATAATGTGTAATTATAGGAAACATGTATGAAATTCATAGAGCTGCTGTGAGTAAAAAGTGAAAATAAAAGTTGTGCATGTCATTCGATATGTCCCAAAAAATAAATAATAGATAAATATTTTAGTGTTAAACCTTGTTGTAACTAAATTGCAAAGTAGTTTTTTGTTTTCTAAAATCAAGTTAATTAGTAGTATCTTATCTATGTTAACTATATTCAAAACACGATCGAAAACTTGTTGAAATAATAATTTGTATCATCTGACTGAAGCTTAATTTCACTGTGCTAATCGCGATATTCGTTACATTTAAAAACCGATTTTTTCAGCTTATTTAGGTAATTTTATCGTATCATTTCTAGTTTTTTAACATTCTCAATCGATCGATATTAATTTACACATACATTTTCTGGAGGAGTATAATGAAAAAGAACTTTCGTGGATAAATATTCAAGAATATTGAAAAATTGATCGATTTTGAGTAGTTCTATAAAATTCTTATGAAAAAGTAAAAGCTTATTTTGAATTTTTCAATTATTTTGATCTACAATTGATATTTAGGGCTACAAATAATTATTATGAAAATATTATATTAATGCAATTTTACCTCAAAAGAAGGAATTTAAATGAAATACAGATATTAAAACCATTTTGAAATGATTTATTATCACTCTTCCAGTAAAAAATAAGAGTAGAAAACAATATAAAAAATTGGAAGAAGAAAAAAATCACCTTTTTCATTGAGAATAAAAATTCTCGTACGTTTTTCACTTTTAATTCAAAGAACGTCAATAATACTATAAAGAACAGTTAATAAAAATTTTTCTCAATATAAGAAATGTACTATTTAATAATACAAAATCAATAATTATAGTATATTTTGTTTTCAAAACAATTGAGAGTCAACTAACATGTTGATTTTTGTCAAGAATGATAAAAAATAACGTTCATTAAAACAGCTATGTAATCGTAATTTTTTGTATCAAATTATGAAACTATCTATTTATTTGATAAAAACATATTATAATTATAAACAAAGTATAAAGTATTTTTTCTTAAACGCTTTTTTTGCACTGCATACAAAAATTTGAAATATCTCTCTAGATTTGCTTTCGACTCTAAATACTCAAGAAAATTAGTATGAAAACCATATTTTTACATCTTGAACTTGAAAATGAGGTTTTTAAAATTATTTTTCGAAACGCGAAAAATGCTATACTCATCTGTAGAGTCCAATTTAGGGTCCCAAAATACATAGAGATAAATGGGTCTTTTTTGGTAAGCCTTAGATATTTTTTTTATAAGACTGGGTATCATTCAGCTTTTTATCACGTGTAATTTTTTCAGAGAATGGCAAATGAAACTTCTGAAAATTTATATCATTCATTCATTGCACTGATTCATCTATTCTGAAGGTACTTCACTGGTTGAATATTTGTATTTATTGACGTATACTAATGATAAACTGCCTATCATCAGTACACTAAATTATTACAAATAATCGACATGCGTCACTGACAGACTTATTATTGATCCATTCTACTGATTTACTTTTTTTTATAAGAATTACCGATTAAATAATAAATTATTGCTCTATTTCACTAATTGACTCATTGTTGAAATGATGAATCAGAAATTCGACCTTGCAACTGTGTAAGAAAATTTTGTATATAAAAATATGTACAGAAATGAAATTTTTTTTGAAAAAATAATCCTTATCAAGCAAAATCGTGTTTTTTGATATGGGATACATATAGATAGAAGGCATTTATATTATTTTCCATTTTAAAATATTTGTTGCTTCGTGACGAACTCTTTACTTTTTGAAAAACTTGGAATGTAATATGCAAAAAGTTACTTATAAACAGTCTAATAAAAAAATTCATAATATCAGTCCAGTGTTTTCGTTTTTTGATGTAAGAACTCCGATACAGAAAGTTTTTCAATGATATATTAGTTCACATTTTGTGAAATATTCAAGTTTATAAATTGTTGATGAACTTTATTAATAAGTGTATTTTATTCTTCTTCTTCAGAAGAAAATATTGTTCTTTCTCAAACTAACCAGCAATTACAATAAAGTATTGCAACATCACTTCCAAATCTCACGCTCCTAGTGTTACACAATGTTTTGATTTGTTTCACTAAGAAACCAACAAAATGGAAAAAAAGAAATCTTTTTTGTGTTGACTTTTCTAAAAAAGTTTCACTAAAAAAAAAACCTTTTTCAGCTCGAGTGGGTGTGCGAAAAGACATATTTAGGCTCGGCGGCGCAATCAGCCTTCTTCTTCGGCAGTATAATCGGAGGCCTAGTGTTTGGCTACATCGCCGACCATCATGGACGCATTCCTGCTCTTGTCTCCTGCAACGCCGTGGGTTTTCTCGCCTCCGTTGCTACAGCCTTCACCTACGACTTCTGGTCATTTGCCCTTTGTCGTCTTGTTGTTGGCACTTCTTTCGATAACTGCTTCAACATCCTTTTCATCATCGGTTACGTATATTATAAATAATGATTCTGACGAAATTTCTTCAAATCAAACTCTTCTCACATCAAGAAAAATCCAAGTTCATCTCTTATTGTCCTGAAAAATATGTCACTGTCTGATAACCCTGAACTAACAAATTTCAGTCATCGAATACGTTGGGCCAAAGTACCGAACATTGGTGGCAAACATGTCGTTCGGAATATACTTTGCTATCGCTGCGAGCACTTTACCTTGGATCGCGTATTGGATAGCTGATTGGAGAATCCTGTCTGTTGCGAGTGCCGTGCCATTAGTTGCGGCTTTTATCGCGCCATGGATTGTTCCTGAAAGCGCTCGGTTAGTATCCAGCATTTGAAATCCTACTGAAAGTTCATTTGAAACGTTCTTCATCAATTATTCTTGGAATTCTTCAGCTGGTACATAATGAACGGAGAAACGGACAAAGCCATCGCGATGCTGAAGAAATTCGAAAAGGTGAATCGCATGAACGTGAAGCCTGAGATTTACGAAGAGTTCCGGAAAAGCTGCGATCAATTGCGAGTCAAATCGAAGACTGGAAACTCTTTCACAGTAATAGACCTCTTCAGGAAGCGACGTCTTGGCACAATAACAGTGATTCTTATTATTTGGTGGTGAGTTGATGAACAAAATCGCAGAAGTAGAAGAGTGCTTCAAAGTTATGTTGTTGCTCAGGCTTCTGATGGTGCTGGTGTTTGATGGTCACGTGTGGAATATGAAGCTACTGCATCCAGACGTGTTCACGTCGTTTTCCTTAGCAGCAATGACGGAGCTTCCAGCTGCAGTAATGCTGGCTCTCTTTCTGGACACTTGGGGCCGACGATGGATGGGATGCCTGTCCATGTTCATATGCGCGCTATTCTCCTTCATCGCTATCTTTACTCCTGATGGTATAATTTAACAACAATTTGATTTAGAGTTATAAACAAGTAATGTGACATAGTAGACATTCAAATTCTATCAACAACACACAGATCTTAAAAGTTTATGATGACCCCAGCTGCAGAAGACAGCTTTTTATATCATTCCCATGCAACTTAGATGAATGCACAAAGTTCGATTGTGTTTTTCAAAAACTTCTTTGTATTAAAAGGTGGCACAACGGTTGCAATGGCGATTGTAGCTCGTCTCGGAGTAAATATCGCAGCCAACATTGGTTTCCAGTGGGCGGCTGAAATTTTGCCGACAGTCGTACGCGCCCAAGGGGTGTCTCTCATCCATATTATCGGCTACGCAGCTCACATTATGGGCCCTTACGTAATCTACCTGGTAATTTTGTATCATTTTTGATCTAAAAGACTTCTGTATCTTTTAAATGTCAGACTCATCGGATATTCTGTATTCTGCAGGCTGATATATCACCAGACTTGCCGTTGATCGTGCTTGGTCTGCTTTCTTTGATAAGCACAATTTTAACTCTTCTTTTGCCCGAAACGCTTGACCAAGAACTTCCAGAGACTTTGGAAGAAGGCAACGATTTTGGCAGAGAACAAAGTTTTTGGTGGATTCCATGTTTTTCGAGGTAAAAAAATATGTGAACAACATCGATCAAATATTTGTATATATATATATATATATATATATATATATATATATATATATATATACGGAAAGTATAAATATGTACTCATATTTCGATTTTTCACTTCAAACAGGTCTCCGATGAAAAAGAAGAAATACAGGAAAAAATTGGGAGTAACGAACGCTGGCTTCAATCCCGGAAGTTTGTCGAGGATCGACTCTACTCGGTTGTAAAAAAAACATGTTTTAAAGAATGAAATCATTGCACTGCAAAGTTGTTACCGGTGACGCTTGTACATAATAATTGATTATAATTGTAAGTTGTTGAAATGTATACTCGGGCGGTGATCCCAAAAAACACACTTCCGCCCCCTCCCTCCTCCTTGCCAAATGCCGCCCATTCGACTCGACAAAAGATCCGTTTTTTCACGTTTCTTGCCAATCGTCGATGTAAATAATACCTCCATTGGAAAAAGACAAACAATTTAAAGTTAGGTTTTGAATTTGGAAGATATTTCAAAAATTTCGCATCATTTACGAAATTAACATTAAGATTGTATTGATACATTGCACATAAATATTAACGATCGACTACAGCTGAAATTTAGACAGTTATGAATGTCAAATAAAGAATTTCAAAGAATTTTCCCATGACACGACAAATGATAAGTAGTTCCTTATTTTTCACCAAAATTTGGATTTTTTTGAAAACCAGGACATAAACTTGGAATTTTTCAGTAAAAATAGTATACATCTTTATTTTGCTTACAAGAAGCGAAGATATAAGCTCATTCAAGTGTCATCAATATCTCCATTTCTACTTTTTAAGAAACAAAATAGACTTTTCGAACATCTATAGTTTTGGTGCTCGTAAAAATAAATCACAACATTCGAATCATTCCGATTTTCGAGGATTCATCTTTGTACAGTCGGAATTTCTTCAAGTGCTATTTCATGCAAGAATTCGCACTTTACGCTGGTTGTTAAAAAAGTGCAAAACGCGTGACAATGCCCGTTTAAGTCGACGATAACAAAAGGTATCTAAAAAAGAGAACACGAAAAAGCGCACTTATTCCACTGTTTTCTTTGTTTCTAGGAATATAACTTTCTTGGAAGAGTTTCATTAACTGACATGACCACAAAGTTCTAAAATCATCAAAAAATATAACGTGGAAACCAGTCACGAATTTTCATTGCATTTTTTTAAAATATTGACTGATTTTCGAAAAATTGTTCTATCCTCGGAAAATTTGAAGAGGATTCTTCACAAAGATCCAAGTAGCGAGTTTCAAGTAATTTTTCGTTACTGGCGTATTCTTTAAAAATTTTATTTCAATGGTTAATCTGTCAAATTCATCCGTTGCGCGAATTCCGATGCTTCTGAGTCTTTTTCCCAAGACAAGGCAGTGACCAAAAGCTCTGGTTTTTTCCGAAATCCTCTCCTTCCTGGAGTGTTTGTGGAAGATCCCGGCCCAGAGTTTCTGGGAGGAAAAGCACCGCAGTGGCGCAAATCACGGCAATCGTGGAAATTATCACCATTGGCATGCTCTCTGAGACCTTTGCCTGTCATCATACAATCACAATAAAGAACAGAACAGATTCTTAAGTTTGTAGCACATTACTTATCATTTTCCATGCAAAGAAAGAAATTACAAATCAAAATAAATACCGTGTCAACGATGTAAGGCGCAATGGAATGCGAAACGATGCCAAAAATGTGGATGAGGGAGACGCCCTGTGCCCTGACTGGCGTTGGAAGTAATTCAGCTGCGTACTGTAACCCCACGTTGGCAGCCATATTTAACGCAAATCGTGCCAGCACTGATACCGTTAATTTTCCAACATCTGCAAAACCATATAATGATTTCAGGAACTTGGATAAACTTTTGTTCCAACACCTTCATGTAGCTTTTACTTCCTTATGCTTTCAAAAGTCATCCAATTTCAAATATACCTTGTGGTAATTGCATAGCAAATAAATTTAGCGATACAAAGGTCTTGCCTGAGGTAATGACGATCTGTAGAATGCTCATGACGACAGTGAAAGCGATGGTGATGAACCCACAAAACCTGCGGCCCCAGCGATCGAGTATGATAGTGAGAAGCAGACCAGCTGGAAGTTCGGTGGCACATGCCAAAGAGAACGACACGAAAACCGAGCTCTGGAGCAGCTTCAGTGAGTACACATGGCCGTCAAACACCACCACAGTAAACGACCTTGGAAGAAATAACTCATGAAAATTCGATTCAACCAGTTTTAACTTCATCTTGTCAGTTTCACAATGCAAAAAACACAAGAAATATATCAATTAATCATGAAAAATCTGATCTACCAGAAAACAATAAGAAGAATCGTGTTTCTTGCAAGACGAGGAGTCCGGAACAGATCCAACCATGTGGCGCTTTCTGTCTTTTCTTGCGCGGCAATAAGGTTAGTCTGCAAAGAAAGTAGCATAATTTTCAGATACATCATTCCTGTAAGTTCTTCTCAATGTTACATTGTTTGTAGAATATAATACACTAGTTCCTAAATCAAGTTTTCACAAATACGAGTCACTCAAAACAAAAAATGTATCCAATACATCTCTTTACCTTAAACGTCTCGTAGATACGTGGATCCAATTTTCTCTTGTTGATTCTAGCGATTCGCTTGAGCTTGCAAATGACTTGGTCCGTCATTCCATTTGAAACGTACCACCTTGACCATTAAACAAGCTCTTGTTAGCATCAAGTAATCAAGTCTAATCAATACGAATAAACAACGATACTCTTTGCAATCTAACCCTTTGAAAGGCATCTGGTTGACGAATAGAGATGGAATGATAATTACCCATCAGATAAATTGCTAGTAAGTCTATGAGTTGAAAAATAAATCTACCTTGCACTTTCTGGTAGTATCCATGGCGTTACAATAGAATTTAGAAGAGGCAAAGCTGCAATGTAGCAAAAGTAACGCCAGTTGGAGACGTAGTAAGCGATCCAGGGCAGACTCGTGCTTCCGAGGGCGAAGTAGATGCCAAATGATAAGTTTACAACCAGTGATCTTTTACTGACTGCCACGTATTCCATAACTGAAAAGCAGTGAGATGAAAGTTTCAACTAGTCCTTCAACATTTATTTACGGTTTCTTATAAAATGACGGTTCTAGTTCTGTTTCTATAGTCGTCACAGCTAGGAAATGAAACCAGAAGAAGAGAGTGAAATGAACTTTGAATTCGGTTATTCTGCCTAAAAATTCGTACAGCATATTCAAAGTCTCTTTAATGAAGTAATTGTAATGTAAATAATGTAAAACAAAGTAAATGTAATGAAGTAGGTGTATTTCTGGATATTAAGAAAATGCTATAGAGATGTTGACAGGCATTAAATTGAATAACTTCGAGAGAATATTGCTGATATTATATTTCTGAGTAATGTTTACAGGTACAAACCTATGATGAGAGGAATGTTGATAACGTTGTCAAAAGCCAGTCCCGTGAAAAAGCGACAGGTGGCGAAAGACCAGAAAGAAGTGGTGTGGGCCGTGGCGATGGAGGCCAAAAGACCAATGCCATTACAGAGAACTAAGGCTGGGATTCGACCACGATGATCAGCAATCCAGCCAAACAAGAGTCCACCAACAATTGAACCGCAGAAAAAGATAGCCTGGGCGGTAGATATCAGGTACTCCTTGTCGCATACCCAATCTAGCTGATCACAGACATACATAACCCAACCTTGTTATCATTGAGATCTTAATGATTTGTACTGTAATTATGGTCAAAGAATGGGATAAAAATATGCCAGCTACTGTTTAATGATGTTATGATAAGAGTCAATGAGAATGCATGGACATTTTGGATGCTTGGCAAATTTCACAAGTGAAATTTTGTTATGATGTTAAATTATTTATAATTGTTAAATACTTCACCTCAGCACCGATGCTGGCATAGGGAATTTTCGTGAAATTGTATTCCCAGTGCTGACAGCCAATAGTCCCGTTGATTCCATTGAGAAGTGAGGACTTGAGGTCATAGCCACGTTCCATAAGTATGCTAAAATTGACGTTTTTGCGTTGGCACGTGTCATAGTGCGGGAACGCAAGTTTCTTCGGTATCGCTATTTCTAATCTGAAACAACAATTTTCATAGATTGGTAAATAGAATGCAAAGTCTTTTTGTTTTTGATTGTTGAGGTCAAAGTGTGATGGACGAAATGATTCAATTGCAAGAAAATCCAACTGACCTTTCTTGAGTTGTGAAATTGGCAGCGACAAGTTCATCGACTCTGCACCAGTGCTCTGGAGGCACGATGGTCAGAAAAAACTGGGAAAAGTACAGAGTCGCGTAGGCCAAACTGTAGGGAAAAAGGGCGAAGAGCAGGCGTATCTGGTAGAGACCAAAATCACCAACGTACGGCAGGATATCATCAAAAGACTCGAACTTGGTTTTCAGAGCCGTCGTCTCACTCGGCTCTGTCATCGCCAAAGAATTTTTCTTCTTCATCGTGGACCCCCTATTCCACTGTCTTCTATTTCACCACTATTCGAAATCACAAAGCACAGTTATGAAACTTTACCTTCTGTAACTTGTAAAATTACTAAAAATAATTGGAGAAATGACCTTCAAACCTTTTCAAACATTTTTATAGAAATTTCATTTTGTGAATGAACACTGTTGGTGATTTGGAAATTGAATATTTGGGTGTACAGGTGGATTATTGTTGAATTTTTTGTTGTAAGGAGGATTGGAAATGCTCGGGGAGCGTTGGTTCATGAGGGAAGACAGAAAGATTGTGATAATCGAGAAACAGAGGAAGCATACCGGAATTGTTCGGGCAAGGCTACACTTGCTTCGAATTAACCCCACTTTATCTTCTCCCACTGTGATCGCTGATCGATAGCACGCACGAATAAATAGATAGACATATCAACATATTATTCTTTTGTGGGTACAAGCGTGTCTGCTGCTAGATTTTCTTGACATTTTTTTATACGTGTGTAGTACCTATTACACACATTCAGGAATTCCTTTTCCGTAAAATGTAAAACAATGAAATGTACAGAAGTAAATTTATATAAATAATTATCATTTTACTATACATTTTCATTAGGTAAAAAAGTTGTTGACTTATTAATAATATGTATCAGATAGTTTTTGTATAAATAAGAGGTCATTTTTTAATTGTGAATGGCAGGTATCATTTTTACGCCAAGGGCCTCAAATTTAAAAATTCATAAACGAAATAACAATGATTTGTTGAAGTTTGGAAAATGTATAATAACTGAGAAAAAAGAAATATATTATAAAATTTTAATGTCTTGTAATGTTTTCAAATGTGCAGAAAGCATGAGTCGCTAATTAAAATGTCAACAACCTCAAAAAAAAAAAAATTATTATTCTGTAAAAAGACACTTTTCCACTTATTAGGCGTAAGTATTCAAAAATTGTCATATTGTTGTATCCACAAATAATAACAAATTCACAGAATGAAATGTTAATATTCTAAATATTATTTTTCTCCAAATAACAATAATAAATAATAATAATTTCATTACTTTACGTCCTAGCCTTAATTTTTATTGTTTTTTTTTTTTTTTTTTTTTTGTAAACTAACTTGAATTGTGTTGTTATTGAATTTTTCGCATTCTTAACTTGTTAACTTTGAACTTTATGCTACAGGAATAGAAAAATATTTTTGTTATTCTATTTCTTATGAAAAACTATATAAACTTGAAATTTATGAAATTTTTAAAAATAACTTTTTTTCCATAACTTAATAAATTAAGAGAAATTATTTCACGTTAGTAAAAAAAATTCCAATAAAAAAAAATTTCCAAACCCTTCATTTGTTTATTTATGAATCTTTAAGATGTATTTTTGTTGAAGAAACTGAAGAAAAAACGTAAGTTGTCAAAGTAGTAAAAACTGTAAAATTTCTCGAAAGTATAAAAAATTTGTCAAAACTGTTTGGACAATAGAAAATTGTAACTGCGTCCTAGAAATAAACTTCAAATAGTTTTTTACATACATTTCATTGAAAATACAACATTCTGTGAAAATTTCCTGATATTTATACATTTTTTGAAAAATTAAGAATCATTATTAATTTTTATTAGTTGAAAATCAAACGAATAATTAAAAGTAGTGACCACGAATATCAGAAAATTTTCACTAACTGTCAGCATTCATCAAGCAATTAGTCTTTATAAGATTCATATGAAAATGAATAATTATAAGGAATATAACACAATGATTAAAAAAAATTTTCTTAATTGTTTGAAATTTATAATTACATTGTAAAAACTTTAAAAATACAAGATAATCATGTAAAATCCACCAAAAACCTTAAACTATTTTAAAATTCTTCAATAAAATACCGTATCTTTATGTTAAAAAACCCCTGAAAAATTTCAAAAACATAATTTCTGAATCGTATAATTTATTAATTAACCAGTTTTTGGTACAGAATATTAATAAACATTACTACCCACTTATAAAGAATTCTCTTTCGATGTGGCATCGATTTAAAAAACCTCTGAACAACGCTACTTTGAGGAAGATTAGTAATCTAATCATAATTATTAAATGGTCGTACAAAAGCGCTTCTAAGTTATTCTAACACATTCAGCGGAAAATTTGCGAGGTTAATGAGCGTTATCAGTGAGTGATAAAGATCATGAAAGAAAAAGTACGGGTGAATTTTTCGGTCCTTGGGAATAAATAGCAAGCGATAAATCGCGTCTTTTACGTCGTCGTTTATGTATAAACCACAAATACGATTGAGGTAGGCGTCAATAGACTCAAAACAAAGAGTTCTGTAACTAACAAAAGATATAAAAAAAACAACAACAAAAATTATTGCCATAATTAGGGGTACTTACTGGTACTGACTAGTAGATTTTATATTTAACAAAAATTAAAAAGTAAAATTTTTTATTGCACACAAGTAAAATTAAAAATAAATGGTCATTTATAAAAAACTTTTGCAATCTTTTGTCATCCTAACAAAATAAATTTGAAAATCATTGTTATTTGAAATACAGGAAGGATTTTATTTATTAATTTTTTTTTTCTTGCACAGAAATCGCTGAACATGTTTTACAAATTTGTTATCAACACATTATTCATAAAATATTTGTACTACATCAATAAACATTCATTCGATGTATTGTTATCAACATTAACTAAGCTCATACGTCAAAATCATAAATTGAACTAAACATTTATTTTCAATCAATAAAAAATTTGAATTTTTGCCAAAATGAAAAACAATCCTTATAGAAAAACTAAATATTCTCTATAGAAAAAATAAAATTCCGAAAAATTTTTTCGGGATCAAGATTAAATATTTTGAGACTATTTTCGATATTTTCAGAGTGTAAAAAAAAAACAAAAAACTGTAAATTTATGTTTGAGGAACGTCAGTTTTTACATTGCCTGCACGTATTGAGAATGGGCTATTTTTAAGGTGAATTATGTAATGGTCAGCGTGTTATCTAGCGACCACATAAACCTTGCGCGAAATGTATTGATCCTTTTTTTATAGCGCTGAGACACGATCAAAATTTTCATAATACATTGGAAATACCTTTTAAGTTGTCTATAAAGTTTTGGATAAATCGATAAAAACCGTTTTTTATGTGATTCGTTTTAGTTGAGTATAAATAGAGTTAACTTGAAATCTAGATAAAACGGCCTATGGTTTATAATAAAGAAGAATTAAAAGTTCTTATTCAATTATTTTTGATACTTTAACCATAATAAGGTTGAAAACCTAAATATTTTTTTCACAACTCGAACATCGAAAACTCGATTTACGACGTCTGCCAAAGATGGCGTAACTGAGCGATTTCAGGTTGTTTCATTTACTCCACTCGACGCCGAAATCGATTTTTCGATGTACTCGTTGTGAAATATACTATTGGTTTTTTGAGATTTTGCACAAATATGTTTTTTCATAGTAACTAGATTAAATAAAAATAATCACATGTTATAAGTAACAATAAGATCGAGGCTAAATAACAATTTCAGATATAATTATTTAAACAATGTATTCTTTATTATTTTTTATTATTTATTAAAGATATTGTTCAATGAACTAATCATTTTTTATGAAGAATGAAATGATCGAGAAAAAAAAATTTTTTCTTGATCTAAGTAATTTTACATTCAAAAAAACAACTTAAGTTTTTAACCTGGCCATTTTTACTATTAAACAATAATTAATATTTTCAGCGATTAAGATGTTTCATAATGTACAAATTTTTAAACCATACATTTTATTATTAAATTTTTGAATCTTAAATTGTTACTCAGAATAAATTCTGAAATTAAAAGTTGAATTGTCTTTCTGTTTCAAACATTATCATAAAAATTATGAAAGTCAAAATTTAATATTGTATATAGACTAATGAATTATATCAAACACTCTGATAATCTTATTCATTTTCCATTTCATATTTAGATGTTCTCAAATAATGGAGCGAAAAAAAATTCAGAGTTTCTGAGTTTTCGATTATAAAATTTTGAGTTTCCAGATTATAAGTTATATAGTATATTTCACAACAAGTTGAGTATTGGGAGTTTTACCGTAGACGTCAAGTTGGCGGCGCAGAGCCATATAGGTTAGTGCGGAGAATTGTAGGCACTACAATTTTTCACACTATGGTTTTGCGTTTGCCGACTTGACGTTTATGGTGAATCTGTCGATACTCAACGAGTTGTGAACTATATTTTTCACAACGAGTACATCGAAAAATCGATTTCGGCGTCTG
>JAPYZL010123073.1:0-10127 GCA_030522825.1 Platygaster orseoliae
GTCATCAGTTGGTCATCGCTGGTCATCACTTTGGTCACCGCTGGTCACCACTTGGTCATCACAAGTGATGACCAGCGGTGACCTGCCACTTTGCTAGGGGGCATAGACTAATTGTGCCTTCATCCAAGTTTTTTTTCGTAGGAATTGGAAGAAAAGAAAAAGAGACAATAATGCAGGCGTAAAGTTCAGATTCGTCTATTACTTATTCCCTTTCGATATGATTTACACATAATTGTATTCAGCTCAACGTTGTTTGATAAAACAATCATTGAGTATGTAGGAAAAAATTTTTCAGCCGTTTTCATTGATATTTGTGAAAATTACAACAATATTTGTTTCTAATAGCACTTTTGAGATCCGAGATTTCACGAAAATATATGAACAGTCGTGTTGATTGACCTTTTAATATTGATTGATTTTGCTGAAATTTTTATAAATTTTGTTGTTCTTGATAATCATATAGAATTGAAGTGTTCTTGCATCAAATTCAGAATTTTTTTTTAATCAGCCTAATTTTTATTTTATACACTAAAAGCCAAGCCAAAATATCAGCGAACAGTGTGCTCTAACTTCGTTCCCAGAGTTTTAGTTCCAAGCAGTCCACTAACCAGTGGACTAACAGTGCACTAACCAATAACGGATATCGCACGTCTGATATTTTGTTCGAGCAAAAAGTGTTTTTGTAGCTAAACTAAAATTATGTGTACAGCGTTTTTCTGTTCCACAACACATTTAATTATATCTGAAATCAACAATTTCCAAAACATATTAACGAGTGTTGATTACGTTTCTCCATTTATGTTAGGTATCGATGTTTTACTTACATTCAATTTTTTACAAATTTTTCGCATAAGATAACATGATAGTAACGGAACCTGACAGTTACTTAAACAGTAACGGTAACGTAACGAATTACTTTGTTTAGCTCAGTAATGGTACAATACGCGTTAAAATTATCTGAGTAACTTTCCAAACACTGATAATTATATATTATTACATATGGTTGATGAGTTTTAGATTTATATACTTTGCAATTCATATGAAATTATAAAAAAAGTTAATATTTCCTCGTTCTCAAAATACCAATTCAAGTTTTATCATCGATAATGTTAAGATTAGTTGAAAAATTTATTTATAAACTGAATATTTATTTTGTTACTATAAATGGTTTTCAGCTTGGTCCCGAAGCAGAATCAGGAGTTTTACAAGAATCCGTTGAAGAAGATCAAAATGATGAATACAAACCACCTCATTACGAAGACGGAATGAGCCATAATAGCGTAGAGGCATTTATAAAAGGATTGCACAGTGGTGGTTCGCAGTCCACTGGTCATTTTCTGACTAATGAACAACAGACTTATTACGACGCGAATCACGATGAAGCTGATGTGAAAGAAAATAATTATTATTCGAAAGATCATTATGATAATCAGGTTATCGCAGATAACGACCGAAATAAATTCAATAATTATGACAAAAAAATCAGTTTAAAAGATCGAGCAAGTAACATTGCTGCAAAAAAAAAAATTTTTTAATTTTCAAAGTGTTTATTAGATGAATTGCAGATTTTTAGATTTCAGTTAGCTTATTTTACTAGTGGTTCTGGAAACCACTATCCGAAATTCAGATGTTTGGGTGATTTGTCGAATCAGTTTATGTAACATTGCTGTAAAATAAATCCTTTCTTTAAAACAGAAATATTTTACGATATTTCTATTGTAGTATCCAGCATTTTTTTTGCAACAGTTTTTTATGTACTATTTAATTACAATTAATAATATAATTTATATCATATTATTATTACAATATTATTCCAGTTATCTGCTTTTTTCTACTACACTAACAGGGAAAGTGTCGGAAGGAATTCAATATCACACGTAACATAATAAAAGTACATTGTGTGCTTCTCGGTCGGCAAAATACTTCAGAGAGGTGCACACTATGGCCCAAAAAGTTAGCTTTTCGGGCCATGGACGGAAAATTGACGTCATGAGGCACGTAAAACTACAACGAAGAAGTTATTCTGTTATAGTAGTATATGCAATTAATATTATAAGTGTAATCGAAATGTTTCGACTAATTTTAAAACCATTATTTCGAATCTTACTCTACAGCGTTTTGAAATCATTTCAAACTGGAAAAACAATATAATCTGACGTCAGATTTAACGTATCACTAATGTTATATATGACGTTAGACATTGACTTAATATCTGAAATCAAATGTCACCTCAGATATAACGTAAGATCTGACGTAAGAAAATAATCTAATGACAGATGTAACCTGAAATTGACGTTATAGATAAATCAAAAACGTTTTCATGCCTCGCGACATTACTCTTTACTCTCAGGACCGATGAACCAACTTTCCGATCCAAGGACGGAAAAAGAGTGACTTTATGAGGCATGTAAAACATCATATGCACCTATCGGAGTTATTTTCGTCATCCACGGACACTTTGCAAGCCTCGGACGGCAAAATACCTCCGAGAGGCACACAGAGCACTATTCGACAATTTTAGAATAACATTTGAGATGCGGCTCTCCGATGCTCCTCAGCTAGAAGAATCGTACGGCACCTTCCCTGTGTGGACAAGGGTCTGTCCAATATGCTGACGATTTGAATGTGCATCCAGTCAGAAAATTTTCTACAAAAAAGGATAAAGGGTATTCAGATGATAGTGTTTTCGTTTTGAAAGCGTACACTGTGAAAAAAAAATTGAAATTTTTCATACACATGTACGAAAAAATTTCCGTATACTGATTCACCTCCAAAAAAACATTTACAAAGTAAAATTTAGAAGTAAGGGCTCTCGTCTGAAAAAAAAAACCCAAATATTTCACATGTGCTCAGTAACAGGTTAACTTCATTTGTATTGAGTGATTTGTGTTATAAGGTTATACATGAATATGTTTCTTATACAGGTTATAATCATTAAAATTACTACTACAAGATTATACGTGTCATTTTACTTTTAGTAAATCTGGACTCGAGCATTTCCAGTTACTCACCTGCCCAGTTTTATGACTTGCAGTAGCGAGAATCTTTGTGATTTTAAGATTTAGCATAAATGTTAATTATTTCGAAAGCACCACCCCCTTCCTCCCCTTCCTTCTATTTAATATCAATTAATTTTATTTTAATAAATTAATAATTATAATGAATAATATTATTTTGAATATTGCATAATAACATTGATTGCAAATAAAATAATTTATCTCTTTGATTCTGTATTAAAACAATTTGTCTTCAATTATATTAGGAAAGTAATCGAGAAACATTTGTTCTACGTACTTACAAGTTATGAACGCCAAATTCGAGTTATATAGATAATGATATAGGGTCATTCTAAATGAAATCGTCTAGGCAGTAAGGGTCAAGTTTTTTCTGCATGAGTTTTTTTTTTAGTTTTTACATCGAAATCGATTAGACACGTATTTTTTTTTACTTGATTTATAGTTCTTTTTTCGTAAGGAATTTTTGAAAATTTGGCTAAATACTTGATTTTGCGCTATTGGCGCATGTTAATTTTTTTTTTAATGCAATAACTTTGCGAAAAAATTGGCCAAAAGTGGCTCAATCGTTATGCTTTTTTTTCTGCCATCAGTTATAGGTTTTTTTAGAAAAGAAAATATCAAAGTCCAATAACTTTTCGGAAATTATATTTCATGATTATCTTTCAAATGTACTAAGAAATAAATAAGTTTAAATCCAAAAATTTTACCAATACTTCGATTTTTCAATTCTTAATTTGTATTTTCGATTACTATTATATACTGACATATATCACAAGCATTCTTAATTTACTGAATATCATTTTTAATGAATTCTGATTTTTTTTTATTCCATGTGATAGCATTATTCTGAATAGTTTCATTATCTACCAAATTACTTTATCCAAACTATGTGTTCTGTCTTGTTGTAGAGATATTGTAGAGATGGTTATTAAAATGCATCGGTTTTACTTTTAGTATTTTTTGCCTTCTATGCATGCATCGATCGTATTCCTTTATTGCTGCAACATTGTTTTACTGGGTTTTCTTGATCTTTCTGAACTTCTGTACTTCACGAGCTTTTAGTGATTCGGTGGCCACATTTTGAGTACGGTTTAATTAAAAATATACGATCAATGAATGCATGAAGGGCCAACAAAATTTAAAATAAAACCGATATGTACATTATAAGAACATAGTAGCATGAATGGACTTAAGTATAATGAATGTCAATGTATAGGATTATTTCTTTAACGAAATATGTGTAAAAAATACATTGTGAATTGCCATTTTCTTACATGAATATATCTAATGTTGATTTTATTTTTTTTCTTTTAAAGCAACACGTTTGAAAATATTCAAAATTGGGAAAAGTTTAGATATTCTCATGCATTTTAATAACCATCTCTACACCATCTCTACAACAAGATAAAACACATAGTTTGTATAAAGTAATTTGGTAAATAATGAAACTATTGAAAATTATGCTATCACATGGAATAATAAAAAATCAGAATTCTTTAAAAACGATATTCAGTTAATTAAGAATGCTTGTGATACATGTCAGTATATAATAGTAATCGAAAACACAAATTAAGAATGGAAAAATCGAAGGTTTGATAAAATTGTTGAGCTTAAATTTATTTATTTCTTAGTAAGTACATTTGAAAGATGATCATGAAACATAACTCACAAAAAGTTACTTGTCTTTGAAATTACTATCATTTGAAAAAGGGCCAAAATGTATACATTTTTGACCCTCAAGCGCGAACTCGAAGTACTCTTTGTGACCCATGAATGATTTTATTTTGCCTCGAAGTCGTAGCGGATAAAAAAGCCTTCTTTTTTGCCCGCTACGACAACTTCGAACCCCTGTAAAATCCATTCACCGACTCAAAAAAGATCACTTCTTCGCGCTTTCGGAACGAAACAGTGTCCTTTTCGCCCTTTTTTAAATAAAATATAGTACGTGCCACGGGTCTCGTGTATCTTTCACTCGGTATTTACATTGTAGCTTCGTCAGTGAAATTCGGTCTTTGAAACGACTCGTTATTAATTATTGTTTTCCTCGCGAACCACTTGGGATGCGGCTTCGCCGCACCCTTGTGACACACTCAGAAAAAGAACTCGTCATTTCAAACGTGACGGAATTTCACCGACTCAGCCACAATGTAAACACCTCGAAAAAGATAACTTCGAGACCCTAGGCACGTAATGTACTAAAATGAATCTTTAATTGATGGTAGAAAAAAAGCATAACGATTGAGCCACTTTTGGCGAAATCATAGCATTTTTTGTAAATGAAACCTAAAATCAATGAATAATTGTTACCATAACTTTAAAAAATCATAATTTCCAAACAACGAATTTCGGTTAATAGGGGCTACTACATAGTTTTGTTTATATATATAACTATTTAGGAAAAAAATATGAAGGAAAGGAAAACTGATGCAATCCGAAATTTTTAAAGTAAAACATTTTTCGATTTTTTTTTCTAAATCACAATAGAAAAAAATTTTTTCAAAAAATATAATGTTTCATATTTTATTGTTTAAGAGGGACCTTTTACCTAAACACAGAAACAAAATTGCAAAGATCCGTCATTTTTTCGCAAAGTTATCGCATTAAAAAGAAAACTAACATGCGCCAATAGCGGAAAATCAAGTATTTAGCCAAATTTTCAAAAATTCCTTACAACGAAATAACTCAAAATCAAGGAAAAAGAAAAAATACGTGTCTAATCGATTTCGATGTAAAAACTGAAAAAAAACTCATGCAAAAAAAAACGTGACCCTAACTGACTGGACGATTTCATTTAGAATGACCTTATGTCAGTGAAACTGGGCAGGTGAGTGACTGAAAGTGCTCGAGGCCAGATTAACTAAAAGTAAAATGCCACGTATAATCTTGTAGAAATATCAATGTATAGTACCTGTATAAGAAACATATTCATGTAAAATCTTATAGCATAAGTCTTTCAAATAAAGTTAAGCTCTTACTGAGTGCATGCGAAAGATTTGGTTTTTTTTTGTTGGTTACATTTGCAGACGAGAGCCCTCACCTCCATATTTTACGTTGACAATTTTTTTTGAGGGATATTGATATGTTTGGTAGACTTTCAATCAACTGCCACTGACTGAATCTTATTTTCTAAACTTATATTCATATGTATAGTAATTTCTAACCATTCATTTTGTAAATAAAAGTGATGATATTTAATAACCCTAAGATAATAGCATATGAATAACAGTTTTATATGCTTTCGAAGTTTATTTTACATGAATAGAAAGTGCGTGAAGTATGTAATATTTAAACAGATTTGCGTTTTTTGAGTAACTTTTTTAGACGAGAGACTTCACTTCCAAATTTTACGTTAAAAATATTGTTTCTGTGGATATGTATATTTTTTGATAAACTGTTAATCAACTGCCACTAGACCAGAACTTATTTCCCAAACTTATGTAAATTCATATAATGATTTCTAACAATTAATTTCGTAAACGTAAGATATGATACCTAATAAAAATATAATAAAATAACATACAAATAACAAATTTATATTCTTTAAAGGTTTTTGCATGAATTATTAATTATAGCAACATTTTTGTGAGTAAATAAATTAATGTTGATCAACCATTGAATTTTTACTCATTAACTATTGATCAATATTTTCTAATTTTATTCCTCAATAATCTCCAGCACTGATTTTTTTAAACGAATCTTCAATATAAGAGCTGAATAGAAGTCGCAGAAATTATTTAATCCTTGCCAAAGTCTGCACAACGCTAAAGCATTGCACTTGCGTTGCAGTTACGTTGCAAGAATAAAAATGAAATTATGAGTGTCTAAAGATAAATAAACGTAAACGCGATTTATTATAGCATGTTTGCGACCTGGTTCGCCTTTTTATGTCCCAAAAATAGGGAAAATCCTTACACCATATCATATAGAGCATGGACTGCGCGTCTGCATATCTCACCTGTAATAAAAGCTAGTCCTCACATAGGAGCTGGGCTAAAGGTAAAAGTTGCTTTGGAGGGGGTCCTCCTCTGATCCCCGCCCTTCCCCCTTCCTGTCTCTTCTATTCTCCAGAGCTCCTTCCCAAATCCCACTTAAGTAGGAATTCGTAGAAATTACCTTTACGCCAGCTCCTATCATAATACTTTTCGTGTAATCTTGAAATAAAATGTGATAAACGTATCGATCCGCTTTGATTTTACATCGGTACTTACGGTGTTTGCTATTATATATATTGAACGGTCACCCACCATAATTTATAAATAACGAAGATGTTTAATCCATATGCATTTCACGAATACTCAGAGCGGTTTATAAACTAATAAGTTGAATAAAGCTGAGTTACGTTTTGTTGATTTCAAACATTTTCTTCATTGACTACCATTAACCACAGCAAGCACATATCCAGGTTTTTTCCGTCCTTATCGCACGGCACTTCTAAGCGCAAAAGGTTGACAAAGTACCTAGGGTACTTGATTGCAGGTTAACTGCCCGAATACTTATGCCCGAAGGGACATTTGCCCGAACGTAATCGCCCGATACTCATTCGCCCGAAACTCTTTTACTCGAAACTTTTTAGCCCGATACTCATTCGCCCGAAACTCTTTTACCCGAAACTTTTTAGCCCGAAACCTTTTTTGCGTTGTTGAAGTCATAGTTTTCTTATTTATTTTATTTTGGTTCATGTCATATTCTCCCCCTTGAACAGTTTTTACATTATTTTCCTAAACTGCAAATTTTATTGTTGCATTACACTGTCATTGTACAATTTATGATGAGACTCCTTGTATTTGATTTTTTCGTATTTCAATTGATAAGTATATTTGAGAAATCAAAAAATTCGAACATTATACGCGATTGTTTGCAAATATTCCATTACTTTGTTTTCCTCTTTATATGTTCCGCAAGTTTCTGTGATTTTTCTCAAGCGTTCTTGAACCGTAATCCATTGCTTTCTCAGTGCATTTTTAACATTTCTACCTAGACCAATTTCGACGATGCTGGTTTCTGTATCATTTTGTTCTTTTTGTATCTCTTTGATGAAAGTATACATATCTGGATGTTCTTTTCCAATCATGAGGTGAAATCTATTGTGCCAACCTTCGCTTAAATTATTTATTCTGTGGAGACCCTGCAACGTTGACTCATGTTGATTCCACAGCTCTATGGGATAGCGTGGTGGCACTGCTCGTCGTCGTCCACGAGCCGGCCGGCCACGAACGTATGTATCATCAAAATAGTCAACAATAACTTGCAAATCCTCTTCAGGAATTTTTTGTGCGAGTAACTCAAAAGTGTCAGATACATCACAGATAAGAACAAACGCCAAGTTAGTATCTTGTGAATGAAGTTTTGAGTTGTTGAATTTTCCGTATCATTGTAGGCTGCCTGAAAACCTTCCGCTTGAATTTTTCTATACAATGACTGTCCCAAATGAAAGAAGCAGCAGGACATTTGAGACGTAGGGAAAACAGTTTCACAAGCATTTATGATTGCCTTTTCGAAATCTGATACTATCCTCTGTGGTCTGCAGTGCGCTATGCCGTGTCGTAGTGCTGCTGAAGTAACAGCGTTCAAGACAGCTGCGTACTGAGTTGTCTGCTTTGAAAAGAGAAGTGCAAAAACTAGAGGAAATGCAATGATATTTTGCTCCCCAGCCCTTCTTCCTGGCATTGAAACTGTTCCGATGATTGTGAATAACTGTGTGAATATATGTGGCGATACTTTAAAAGTCCCATCGAGAAACTACGTATCGCTACTAACCAGAACTTCAAGATTTCTTCGTGTTGCAAAAACCAGCACTCGTTCATCGTCTTGAAAACGTCCGTTGAAAACGTTGAAAACGTTGAAGTTGAAAACGTTGAAAACGTTGAAGTTGAAAACGTTGAAAACGTTGAAGTCCGTTGAAAACGCCGTAGAACTTCGTCTAGTTCTTGTAATGATTTTGGGTTGGGTGGTAAGTCCAGTCTTCGTTGCCTTCTCATATTTTTTTTTCAAATTTTCTCTTTCAGGAAGTTTACATAAAACAGCCGGTTCGATGTCACTCAGTTGTGTACGCAAAATCTGCGAAAGAATTTTGAAAGAGAAGTGAGTATGAAAAATGTGAAAATTGTGAAATTTAGTAAAAGGAAGATGTGGAAAATGTGAAAATTGTGAAATTTAGTGAAAGGACAGTATGAACAGTGTGAAAATTGTGTTACTTGAGCTGGAAGCTGCTCTGGATTTTCTTCCGCGGAACGTTTCAAATTGAATTTGACTATGGTTGCTATCAATTCTTCGGGCTCTGCTGGGTGGGTGTGTGAAGAAATGTCCGATCCTTTTAAAACTGTTGTACCATGCCTTGTTTGTATTGTGATCGCTCGTGCTTTGCATTCACGGCGTCGAACATATCTACACGGAGAAGAGGATCCAAGAAATCTCCCTGGCCGGCGCAGGTTTGTAGCCTGCATTAGTCGAAAATTCCAACAGCACATGTTATAATCCTGGTCTCGCAGGGTACAAACCTGCGCTCGCAAGAAATAAACTGGCGCTCGCAAGAAATAAACTTGCACGGCACATGTTCCGAAACGCAGGGATGAAACCTGTGCTAGCAACTGTAGATCCTGGGGGCACATGTTTCTTTCCAGCCCGGACAAGTTTATTCTTTGTTACGCGCGGGAGAGATTCCTGTGAGGCACAGGTTTGAAGCCTGGGCTGTACGAGTTTCTTGGTTTCTTCCCTTCGCGCTAAATTTTTGCTGTAGTGCACGTTTGAAATGCACTCTTTTAAACTGTGAAAACTCAGTTTACTAGTGAAGAAAAGTTACAGGTATATAAATAAATATATACAATATTGGCAGTATTATTTTAGTATTTAATTTTTAAGACTTATGGATTTATTGATATTTTATCCCAAAAATTGTCATTTCAATTAATTTCAATACAAGTTTCCATGAATTTCATAAAAACTTTACTGGTAAAAAAATTTGAATAGTAAAATCATCTAATGTTTATAGTCAAGCAATATGATAATACGTTACGAAGCGACGGATTTCGACGCAAATGTGATTATTTGTCTAAAACTTTATGAAGGCTTATACATGGAGCATAAGATAATGTGTACATAATTTTTGAGAAA
>JAPYZL010123090.1:0-20470 GCA_030522825.1 Platygaster orseoliae
AAACTTCAAATAATATATTATATGCGTGATGAATAAAGATATGCTCGATCGACCGAAATATGCAAAATATGCATGCTATATGCTCAAGCATACGTTTATTCACTCTACTCATGATTAAACTTTTAAAATCTCACGGATTGAGTAGAATAGCTTGCATTTTTTCCCTCTTCCTTCTCAATATTACCACTATTCGTGATCCATAATGCGTTTTTTGAACCGTGATTATTAAAGACCCCAATGAAGCTCTCAACAATATACATAAATTTAAAATTATTAATTCTACGTAAGCATACTGATAGCTACTGTAAACGCCCCGAGAAACACCGGGCGCTCGATTTCGCATCTAATATCGACCTTAGGTAGCCCTAGATAAAATCTCAGCGTACTGACGCATTATAATTAAATAAAGAATCTCCCTTCGTTGTCTAACTGGAATTTCAAAGCTTTTATGTGATGTAACTTCTTCATCTCACTTCCAGTAAAAAAATTTACAATATTTCTTTTTTTCCATGTTTTTATGAATATGATGAATCATTTTTGATTGGTAAAAAAAAATTTAAGTATCCTCCCAGCGTAATTTTTTTTATTGAAATATGAAAAAACAGGCATAGGCGTGGAGGGAAAAACGCCAATGGCCATGCAACGTGAACAATGAAAAATCGCGAGAAATTACTTGATAACAACTTCAAGTCAAACAAGAAATCGATGTGCAAAGAGATCATACATTTTTCATGTCTCGCATTCAAGGTCGTGCATAAAGGATATGATTTCAATATTTCTGAAGGGCTGTAGCATCTGAGATGCGTTCTACAGTCCGCAGGCACAGTAGTTTAACTTGGAAATTTTGCAGGATTTCAAATAGTTGAGCGATAATTTCTTAGCTCTGTTATAACACGAACTTTTATGCGTTATGCGACGCATGTTTTCAGTTTAAAGTAGTGAAGATTGTAAAGCCAAGGAAAAAGGAAAAGATAAGTGGAATTGCGGCGTTTGCTATTTTACTTGTCGATAATAAGTTTTATTTCTGGCTATATTTTACAGATGGTGAATATAGCTGACAATGAAGTTTTATATTAGTAATATTTTTTTACAGATTCTCTGGATGAATTGAAATTGATTTGTATGAATTATCTGTTTTTGAGAAAGATCCGTTTAAAATTATGAAACACTCATTATTTTCAAATAGTATACTATTCATATACTAACTATTGAAATTATTTATCAACTGATTATATACTGTTAATATGCAAAAGCAAAAGTTTTTGGTTTTTATATCAAGAAAACGAAAAAGTTGTTATCTAATTTTTTTTTTATCGTGAACACGAAATAAATGTCGAAAACCAATACGAACGAAATAATAATCAATAAAAATCATAATAGTTTTTTATTTATCTCTTTTAAGAGTCTACAAGCGATGAAAAATTTTATTTACATTCGGAAATTTTCTGGAAACGTTTTGTTGCATGATTTTCTTTACAAAATTCTACTAAAATAAACAAATTATTACATTATTTTTAAAATTATGTAAGGGAATTTGAAAAACGCTTTGTTTTTATTCAGGCTTTACTTTTGCAAGTATTACCAGTCATAATCATTATTTTCTAAACTTCTCTTACGTTTTAGAAAAAATTTTTCTGAGAACCAAGGGCGTACGCAGGGGGTGTTTTGTTGGTGAAACCCCCCACCCCCCGAATTGTCGAAAATTTATGAAATTTCGGAGGCCTTTTAAAAATCGTTTACAGAAGGAAAAATTGAATTCAACAAACCCCCCCCCCCTCCCCCCGAAAATTTTTTCTGCTTACGCACCTGCTGAGAACTTTCATTTTTCGTAAAAGTATAAAGTTTTTACTCACAAGGTGTAAAATAAAATTATGTTTGACTTCTAAAATCATTAAAATTTTAATTCAAAAATTGTGACTTGCGAATTTTTCGTTGACCAGAATGTGAAAAATTATACTTTTTAGAAAATGTTCGAATAAGTTGCTTTTATCGAAAGTATTTTTTAATCAATTTCTTAGTAACTTTTTCTACAACAATTTTGTAAAAAAAGAAAAGTTTTGAGCGTGAGTAGGATGAATTAAACTTACATGAATTTTACAACTAACTGTTATAATAATTTGAAAAATTATGGAATAGAAAACATTATTCTGAATAATCTCACATGTGAATTTTTACTAATTTAAACTCACATGTCTATTTATTTGTATACAAACTGAATTAATTATTTATCGTCGTTAGTTAAAAAAACCCTAAATTCATTAGAGTTAAACAAAATACTTTTCAAAAAAATTTTTTCCATGTTACAACTTTTTCTTCAGATCTTTTATATACTATTTTGAGTTGAACTGAATGAGTTTTTTGTTTGTAGAGAATTCTAGAATTTCAAAAACATTCATTTGATATAAAAACATAGGTTCAAATAACCAATTTTTTTTACATTTACTTACTGTTGTTTCATTTTGTTTCAAATATAATGTGAAACAAAGATAAATTTTTTCAACTCAAAAAATTATATAAATATCACCTTTACACAAATATAAAAAAAAAAGTTTACTAAATATTCTAAGCAATTTTGATATTCAGAAATTGGTCTGACGTGATATAGTTTAAACTACTAATACGTAGTATTGGAGATAATTTTTTTTACTCTAAACAAGCGAAAAAAATTTAGGAGCAGTAAAAGCTAATTCACCTAACCTGAAAAAGTGTATTACACTCCTTAATATAAACAATATAAATGGACAGTGCGACACCAAGAATTTCACTGCCATAATTGAGAAAAAATCAATTAAAAACTATAAAAAGACCACATTTAACACGAAAAGTAATTCTAAGATTGTTATAAATTGTTCTATTACAATTATAACTTAAAGTTGGATTAGTGAGATTTGATAATTTTTAAAAGGAAAGTAAGTTGAGAAAAATCGAAAAAATTCCGACCTTATTTTCGCTTTAATCAAGCTATCATGAAGAATTGAATCAATTACAATGCCGAGAATGTCATGTACAAAATTTCAAAATTCTTCCCAAAGATATTTATTTTTACAAGCTTCACATAATGAATTTCCCGATGAGTTTCAAATTAAAGCCGAAAGCCCAGGAACAATTCAAGTTATCCCTGCTTAACTTTCCCAACAAATTTTCCAGCTCCCACTTACATTTCAATTCACATAACAATTCAACTTTCAGATCGCAGAATCCAAACCTTCCCTACCCATCCCCAAAATCACTCAAAAAACTCCCAAGTGAATTTTCGTAAACCCTCGCATCACACAACCATTCGTAACACACGAACCCCACGATGACCCGGAGAAACCTGCGACCACAATGACCAAAACCTCCCCAAAAGATGCCCGAAAAAATGCCCCTTCCCCCGGGTCGACCGAAACCGCGATGGCCGCCTCGTCGCAAGCAACAACGTGGATCGCAGCTTTCGGGTGCCCGATGTCTAACTAAAAAGACCGCGTTAAGAGGGTACGGAATCGCGACGGATATCAATAATAATCGGGGGTGGTGCCGAAAAAAAAGCTTGGCCCGTTGTGGAAATGTCCTCGAGTGTAGAGAAAAGGGAGATGCAGGGTAATAAGCCGCGCGCGATAGAGATAAAGCGCCGTGAGGCGAGAACAACACACCACCTACCGCCGTCCGTCCCTCGAAAAAGCGGGCCGCACCGGGTCGGAGACGGCGCCGCCTCCGGACACCATAATGTTGGTCGCTGCGCCAACCGGAGCGGCGGACGTCAGCCGGGCCGGCGTTCGAGCGGGCGGTCGAGCCAATGTAGCGATCTCTCGGTTGCGGAGCGGCTGACGGGGGGCGGGAGCGCGCGTGGCGCCGTCGTGGCAGCTTCGGTAAATCGAGCGAGTGGGCTCGGGGAGAGGCTTGGGCTTCATTATGTATCATTATACCGGTCCGCGCCGCGCGGTGTGCACTGCAGTATACTCCCAAAGACACGCGTGTGATTATAACCCATCCTCGGCGTATTAACCCCGTGCGTCGCAATCAATCAGTGGATTTTTTAATGGTGACGTTCTGAAAAGCCAAGGGGGCGCTTCGCGAGTGAATAGAGAGAGAGAATAAGAAAGAGAGAAAGGGGAGCACGCGAGTGGTTTGAGAGATTTTCGGTTGGAAAAAAATCGGGTCGGCTCCGGGTCGGCCGTCGGCGATGCTCCGGACTGCAGCGACCATGCGACGGAAAAAGGAGGTCTTTGCTTGAGGAAAGGACTGCAGCCGGACGGGCTCGTAGAGTGTACAGTGCGCGTGTTGCCCGTCTGTCCGGGTTGCGGTGGCCAGTGCGCGACGTGAGCCCGGGCGCCCGGTTTCATCACGCCCCCGCGAGGAGACCATAGAAGCCCCAAGATTCGAGCTCCGTGGCGGCGCTTCGAGCGCGGCGTCGAGGAGGAGGAGGAGGACTTTGACGGCGAGTCGCTCGCGTCTAAGGTGGAACGCCCGGGCAGCACGACGACGCTCAATTTTACGGACCTGGGGAGCCCATTCGGGGCGGGCGACCCCTGTCCGTCGAGCACCCCGACCCCGAACAGCATGTCCGGGGGCGGGGGCGGTAGCGTCGGCGGCGGAGCCGGTTCCGGGTCCTCGGCCGCCGGGGCCCAGGCCGGTCCAGGCGGGGCCGACATGGAGCAGCACCTCCAGCACCACGCCGGCCTCGGCTCGGTGACCCCCGGACCACCCCCCGGCGGCAACGGGCCCGACAGCGCCTCCAGCACCCCCGTCTCCCAGAGCGGCGGCAAGTCCGCCTTCATCGAGCTCCAGCACAACAACCTCTACAACCCCGCTAGCCTTCGGGGCGGCTACCATGGCGCCCACAACCCGCACCAATTCCCGCACCAAGTTGGCGCTCTTGGACACCAAGTCTCCGGACCCGGCGGCGGCAACCAGCAGCACGCCGCCGAACCCGGCTTCCCCAGCCCCAGGTCAGCTCTCGCCGGCTACCCCTTCGCCCCCATGCACCAGCACAATTACGGATACCATTTGGGATCGTACGCCCCCCAGTGTCCCTCACCGCCCAAGGACGGTGAGTACCCCAACTGTATGTATTCACAACCAATTTTATTATTTCTTATACGCTTTTTATCAAGTAGCGCTTCTTACCGGGGCTTTAGAATTTTAAGCGATTACGCAAATTGGCGACCGGATCGAAAAGTGAGAGAAAATATACACATTTTCATAATGTGACGTGATCTGAGAAAAGGAACTCAGGCGTGCTAATCAATTGGGCACATTATCTGTCTTAAGGGCGTTAGAAAGTGAACCGAAACGATAAGTACTCTTAGGTACCTTTTCTCAGATCACGTCACATATCTAAGTTCTGATTATTTGAATTAGACACAACTTCTTATGAATGTCTTTCTGAATTGAGGGCTTAGGGAGTTCCTTTCTTAATGACATGTATTTGACTACTGATACATTGATATGATTTTGTGAAAGTATGAAGATTTAGATTCCTCATGTGGGTTCCGGATTAGAATTAAAAGCTAGAATAAAATCAAACGAATTGACGGAAGATTATTGGTTCTTTCTTACTTGATATTTGTTCTGAGAGGACATAAAAAGTTCTGAAATCGGGAAAATAAGATAACAGATTATTGAATATATATACATATTAGCAGTAGCTGGATTATTTCATATTGTATAAGTTAGTTTATGGACCAAGAGGAGCGGCCGATTTTATGGTGGGATATTACTGGAATTAATACTCGTTCAATGCTTGCACATTCAGGATGATAAGATTAGGAAATACTACTAAGGTAATACTAGTTAGTTTTGAAGTTGTTAGTAATTTTGTTTTGAACCAAACTAAGAAAGATTTTTTTTGAGTTAACGGTTAGTAACGTTATGGTGGTTTTTGGAATTCTTTCGTGTTTTCGAAAAAGGAAAAAATGGATTTTGAAAATTTTCTGAAATCTGATGACTGAAATCAATAGAATCGTTTGGCTTTGAACAACCGAGTGACTTTGTTTCCTCAACCAAGTAATTTTTTTCATTCCATTGAACTATGCCAGTGTTTTTTTTTTTTTTTTTTTTTTGTTAGGTGATAAATCTGTACTAGACTTATAACTAGGTAGTTAATGAATATCACAACACGTGTACGACAGATTCAAAATTGTATAGTTACCACAACTCATTCTATAATAATTGAACAAATAGTTTATGCAACTATACTGTGAGTTGAACTCTGTTCCGATTCACTGTAATCTTTATACAATTCTATTTTGTTCCGAGTTTCTAATGTTGAGTTTTGGCAGCAATCGTTTCACTGATTTAGGCGACTTCTGAATCAAATGAACATTCACAAGAGTAGTTATAATTCTAGAAAATGTATAGTTTGTTAAATCTACAATATTTCATATCCTTAGTCTTCTTCAGCTGAAACGCATACATTTGTATCTCTAAAAGGAATTATTAGTCTTCTGTAACTTGAAGGAAAAATTGAAGATTCTTTTACATAAAATAGTGAGGCAGAAACAGAAGTTGTCTTATAGTTCTACAGTCAAATTTGCGTGTCACGCGTAGCTCTGAATATTTTTATACTTCTTATAAGGTTTCTGTCTACCTTTCGCCTAGTTGCAAAAACTCTATAGCAGACATTTGCTGCAAAGTATACACTACCACTGAGTTAGCCATAGTTTTAATTGGTGTCATTAACTACCTGTTGATTTTAAAGTCAAATACTGTAATTTCCTGTAGAAATTAATCTCATAAGAGTCAGTCAACTAAAATTCCATTCAAATAATTAAAAAAACAGCGTATTAGACAACTATGATCGATATTTATCAATGATTCTCATTCTTCCTTACCATTCATAGTTCGGATTCAGTATTGTTTGTAAAAAGTTGACTTCCAGCGTAAAGTCAAACTCTTCTGTCGGTTTATATTTTCAAAGAATAAGGTTCATCATTATTGTTCGATCAATCACTGCATCTTCTAAAAAAACTGTGAAAGAGAATACTTCTGTTTTCTTGTAGAAACCATTTATCAAGTGGCATTTATTCGACCGTCGATAACTCGTTGATGACACTTCAAGTGAAAAGAAGATACTTTTTATTCCCTAACTTCACGTTTACATTTGCCATGTATACATCAGTGAAAATTATTTTAATGATTAGACAATAAATACAATTGTGAAAATAATGTAATGTTAACTCTTAAGCCCAATATATCTCTAACATGTTCTTAGATGATCCAAATAAAATATTTTCAAGTTCTGTTGAGGATTTTTCATCCACTGGGAATGAAAGCTTAGCATAGCTAAAAATTGATAGAGAAATGTGGATGAATTAGGTGGATCTGGGAAATACGAGTTTACTTGCATACTTGCGCAACGAGTACTTGAGTTATCAAGGATAATTTGTCGACGCGATGGTTTACCGGCGGCTTCGCGTCTTGGAGACCATTTTCGTTCCAAGGAACGTTTTTTTTTTCATTCCAATTGATGCACTTTGTCGTGGCTTCGGCATAAACTCGTGTTCTGGTATCGGAAGAAGCTGTTTTTTCACTGTGGGAGAGTTCGTGTAGGAAAAGTTGATACACTTTCTGAAGTTCAACGCTGCAACTTTATTTTTGTTTTTTCTCACACTTGGCGGATTTTCAAAAAACGAGAAAATAAATAAATGAAGTGTTCTGACATGCAAATGATTTACATCGAACGGGAGATAAGTGAAATTGCAAATGCATATTCATGAATATTAATTAACGATATGAGTGAAACTTGATTATTTATGATAAGAAATTATTAGAATTCATGAAAATCACGTTTAAGAATATTTAAAACATAGTACAACAGTCATAATTCAATCCCACTATAACGCTTATCATCCGGCAACGCGGTAGCGTAACAAAAAACTCGCATTCAACAAGCACAAAAGTTCGACACTCCCACTTGAAATCTTTTGTACTGGGGAGTTTCGAGTACGAAGTGCGACGTAAAAAAGTTAAGAGCGAACACACAATCCCGTGGATTCAAAGGTCACGAGTTGCACAACGCGGGAAAAATAGTCCGATCGATTTTGAACGAATCACGAATTCAATTGCAATGACATATTCGTGGATAATTGCTGATTGCAAGTAAAAAAGGAAAAGGAATGTCTTAATTATGTTGACAAAGTTGAGGAATTTGCGAATTTAGCGGGGTACATGAATTTATGAATGCCAGTAGAAGAGCGTTTGTTGTATAAGTGTTGTTGATTTGAGTTTGTGCAGGCCTTGCAAAAGTCTCGTTGTGTTCAGTTTTCGAGTGAGAAAATGCAAAGAACGGATTCGTACTCAATTTTGGATCACAGTTTTCCTCACTTTTTTATTAGGAACGTTATCTTCTATGTTTTAAGTGAACTTGTTGATAATTCCACAACCAAATACATATTTTTTTTACTTTAGTGTGTGACAATAAATTTTTTAACTCTGAATTCTACTCGTTTAAAAAGAACTGTCAAAAATATTGCTGTATGATTGTTCCTAAAATTCAATGTCTGCTAATACTTAGAAAAACTTGGAACTGTCATGAACAAGGAATTTCTTTGACTATTCCACGAAAAGTTTTCAACGTGTCAAAAAACAAAGATAATGGAAGTTCATAAGTTAAAAACTAAAGAACTCTTTTTTATGAATTTTCATGTTATTATTTATGAAGAAAAACTCTGTAATTTTGATATGTTACATATGATCATTTTTCGTAAAACAGGAAAAATGTTATTTTGGAGGGAAGGCAAATTGTGTCAAAATACTGGACCCTACTTTAGAATCGTTTTAATTCCATGTTAAACTTCTATTATATCGAATCAAGAAGATATAAGAACATGAAACTTTAAACTTTACAAACTTCAAGTGTGAAAAATGATAAATAACAATATTGAAAAACGGATAATTCATATTCGGGATTTTTTATCAACAATTATTTTGAAAAGTTGACAGTAAGGAATGGATGAAAAATTTCAGTAAGTTGCTACTACACATTTCTAAAATCAAAACTGTTTTTTGATAGTTTTTAGAAGCAAGAAGAATGGAAATAAAAATGTCGAAAAACTTTTGAATGATGAAAACAAAGTTACTATTCTTCAAAACAAGACCTGACATTTGAAACATGAAAAATGACATATGTGGCGTGGACTGAGAAAACATACCTAACAGCACATTCTATTAGGCGCATCATTAGGTCTAAAAGGATTAGAAAGTAAGCCTAAAGGAATGTGCTGTTAGGTAGGTTTTGTCAGTCCGCGCCACATATTTTTGTATTGATTTTCAAAGAAAAATGAAAAACGGGATTCTTTATTCAAATAATTCAACAGAACATTAACAAATAACCTGAAAATTACGGAAGAATATGATTATTTTCCAATTTAACATCCAAAAATTCTTAAAACTTTTAAATGTGTTCTCAAAACCAAATCGTCTTTTAATTGAAACTCGGAAATTCTTCGAAAAATTTTTTTTAATTGTTTTCAAAATTTTTTTTTTCTCTACGCCCTTAACTTATCATTTTCTATGGCCCTTATTTTATAAAACTCTTAAATTTCTTCGTTACCAAAACTTTTGACAAAACTTGACAATATTCAAATGTGGAAAATCTTGTTTCAAAACATTTCTTCATTTTTGCAACTATTTTACAAGTTGCTCAAAACTTTTCTCACATCAAATGAAATTTATAAAATCAAGACAACAATAATTTATGAATCATGAAAAACTGAAACATACATATGAACTTCTAACAGAAAATAACTTGTACAAAACAACTTTCAAGAAAATATATCGCCAAACTTAAAATTTCTTCGAAAACTTTTCTTCACCTCTTGCACTACTCAATCCTGTTTTCCTTAATTTCGATTTTTACCCTGGTGATACGGTGACCTGGCGCTATCCCAAGGACACAAGACAAACCTCGTAACAAAACTTAACTTCACCAAGTTTGTCAGAACTTGCAGAAGAATAATGTTTGAATTACAAACCCGTGCCATTGGTACCAAGACGAATTTGATCAATAAAACCTCGCTTCGCTATTTTGAAAAAAAAAACTGTGTGATATGTAAAACAAGTATTTTTTTTAATGACAAGAACGTTGTAACTGTATAAATTGTGAATAAAATTTGGATATTATGACGCTAAAGTTAATACTCATCAATATCTTTTTAACATTCGAGTTCACTCCCCGACTTTTATTTCCAAATTTATTTGCAACTTCTGTTGAACGATGAAACAACAAAATAACAGAGCAAGGCGACACTTTTGCAATAGAATTGATTTTGCGCGTCCTGTATTTAAACGCATTTTTCGTGCGTCTGCGCGGACGTCAATGATATTCTCGGATTTCAACGTCACGTGGCTTTTGTCGGGGTCCATTGGGCCATAAATTTTTGCTACTTGGCCTGTTCTTATTCAATAGAAATAAGTGCCAGTAAAATAGACAAAAGAGAACAGAAGATGCTCTCTGGAGTAACAGGTTGGGGCAAGAAAGCGCGAGTCGCCCCTGCGGAAATAAGATATATGGTCGTAGCTCAAGAGCAAAAAGACCATTTTTCGCAACTGATTGATCGTTCTTTGAGCAAATATTATCAGCACCTGGAATCCAGTGTTTGTTTTGTGTACGGCATTAAGCGAAATCTGACGAATGATTTTCAGACCCTTCCCGAAACAAGTGTGAAATTAATTTTTTTAGATGTTAAAATGAAAATAACAAAAGATCGATATATATAATAATAAAAAATCTTATAAATAGTGAAAAATATTATTCAGCTGCTTGGATGCACATTAAAAATTTCTTCTTCTCAATATTACGAGTTTAAAAACTTTATAAGAGCAAAAGTTGAAGGTTCTAACGTGTGCTAAAAAGCAAAAGTAAAGAGATGGTAGTCACGAGGAGAAGTGATCATGACAAAACATAGCAACAAACTCTTTTCCAAGGGAAATATATCTAGTTTATCGCCAACAGAAGCGTCTATAGATTTTGATTATAGTCCACGTCGTAGGAAATGAATGAGCCTTTGCTTTGTTCTATTTACGGTTCCGTACTACACTTCATTACCGATTCCGCATCAATGATTCAAACGCAAAACGTTCGATTCTTCATATTTTTCTCTCGCGACGGACTGTGTGCGAGTTCCCATTGCTATACGAATGGTTTTTAAGCAATAATGTGCATGAATAGAAATATATGAATGAATAATTTTTACAGAAAAAAGACATGTTTCATGTACTGACATTCCACAATAATTGTACTTTTATGTACCAAGTGTAAGCATAAGTTTTTAAAAGTTGGGATAATTATGAATGAATTATTATTGTTGGATGGTTTTTCTTGTTTTTATAAAAAGTATATCTGGACATGATTTTCTTAAAAATCAATGAAATATTAGAAATTTTTAGAAGACTTTGATTCCTAAAGCAACGAATTTCAAGAAGCTATTATTTATAGAAGATAATATCAGAAAACACTTCAAGCTGTATATATTATGAGGGAATGAAAAAAAAAGTATAAATGAGACAAAATTGTAACCTCGATGACATGATAATCACTGAAATCAAATTCTATTACATTATATACGTATATGAAACATGTTAGACATTGAACTCCAAAATGAATGCAACTTTGAAACTCTAAAATTCCTAAAACTGAAAAATTTTGACCGAAACCAGATTCTTTACGATAAAAAATCACGACATTCCTGAAAAAATTAATTTTTAAGTTTTTCAGAAATATCTGAAATTTCTGTATTTTATATTAGATCCATATAATTTTGGGGTGTTTTTCGGTATTTTCAAAGGTTTCTTGTATATTTCTATAATTTATTTTACAGATTTGTATATAATTCAATGTTAAAATATCAAAATGTACAATAATTCCTATTTTTTTGTATTTTTTAGATTTATAATTCATTTGCTTAATTTCTATATAGTTTTCTAAAACTCTATACTCTAGAATTCTAATTCAAAAGATTTCCAGTATTTTTCAAGATGTCTGGGAAAATTAATCTGCGTAGTTATTAAATTCCTTCTGAATTTCTTCTATTTTCGTACTTTTGAAAAAATGTAAAGGATTTTGTAGCGTTCTGTGGTATTTTATAGATTTTCGGTATGTCTATAGATTTTAACATACGTTTTTTTTTAATTCGATGGTCTGGAATCATAAATATCATTATCGTACGTGTACGTTAAAAATTAAGAGAAAACAGTTCTCCATAGAAATCTTATACTTTCAGTTTTTCTTCATTTTTTTTTGTATGAATCAAAATATTTTATTGGCATTTTCATGAATTTTTGTCTAAATAAGCACCAGATTTCAAAGTTTTTTAAACTTATAACATTTTCGTAAATTATATTCTTTTTAAATCACTGAGTACAAACATATTCTGAAATTCCTTATTTCTTCGTTATCTAACTAGATGTTTATAATTATAGTTCTTCTGAAACCAAAATTGGTGTTATTTTTATGTTAGCGAAATGAAGAACTCTTAATTCTATTTAAACTTCAGAATAAACAAAAAACATTTTGTTACATCCTTTAAGTTTCAGTAAGTACACTTTTGAACATTTTCACATATTTCAATCATTTCTTTTTTTCATTCATTACTTCATTCTGAAAAATCATTACTATATAGTCAACGCATTATTTTGTCATTGCTTGTATTTTCATTCATTTTGCAGTACGTTAGTACTATTTTCACATATTTACATAAAATAATTTTCAATAGTACCATACTTTTCGAAGAGGTTTAAACCCTCAGAACTTTCTTCTGCCGAGGCACCTGAATGTATATATGATTTAATTAACTAGTCTAGTCTATGAACCTTTCTAGTTCACTATATTATCATATCATAAAGTAATTGCACGTTATAGCTAAAATTACTCAACTCGAACGTATCAAATGCGAGATGATTCAATTAGATCTGATTAAAGATTATTCCAATGAATACATAAGAATGACGTCCATTCTTTTCTGAAGGTAAGCGACGAATCGATCGCAAAGTCATGGTTTTTAATCGGCTGAAATTATTTGTTTGCGGCGGCAAACGAGTTTGGTGAGAAAAAGGAGCTAAAGCTAAGCCGATTCAGTGCCGATTCGACGGAATTATCGGAATAATACAAGTCCATTCACGCGCTGTCAATCACCGCCTCATAAAAGCCACTAATACACATTTTCGTGTGCTCAATGTATTAAAAGTTTAACGTGGTCTGATAGCCTGATTGAGCGTTGGATAAGCAATTAGTGAAATCACGATGTTTGGTCATTAAACTCTCTTTGCGAATGTTATATTAGTGGTAGGGCGATGTTGTACTTTGAGTATTATTTTTCACTTTACTGTAGACGTGGGCATAAAACTTTCATTAAAATCTAGTTAATAATAATAAACATATTATTGAAAAAAAATCGTTCTAAAAGAGGAGTGTTAAAATAGCTTTAAATAGTAACATTAACATGTTTCAGTTTGAAATCATTTCGAACAATAATCGTAACGAATAATGAAAAAAGACAAATTCTTTCAAAAAATGTATATTTTACATTTTAGTACAGTTAATCATTGTTTCGTGTAAAATTCAACAAAAAATAATAATGCAAATGATAAATTATAAGAATGCTAGGCAGAAGTATAACATCACAACAATAAAAATAAAATGAATAAAAACAAAATCGTTAAAAATAATAATAATTTATGAAAAAAATAGGAAATGTATTTCTTGAAATCTAGAGGACATAAAAAATAGTTTCGCGTAAATTCTCAACGTTAGAAAAAATTCAGGATTCTTTATAAATACGTAATATGTACCTAGGACTGTTCGGTTCTTGTAGCATTAAATTCTTTTTAAAAAATTTTTTGGTTAGCAATTGAAACACTATAAAATATTGAAAATATTATAAAACATTACAAAGTTTATAAGGTATCTAAAAACACAAATATACAAGAAGTCCATAACATACTTAAAATCTATGAAGATGTTTCCTTGGAAATGTTTGAAAAAAAAACTACTGACAATTTTGATAAATTAGAATTCCAGAACATCGAATATAAGACATTTATGAAATTAATAGAAAATGTTGAAAAATTTTATAAATACTTTTATATATGACAAATACTTACAATCTTTAAGTTTTTTAATAAATTTTCGAATCGAATTAATACTGAAAAACCCGAAAATACTTAAAGTACTGGAAATCTTCTTATTATTTGAGCAAAATCTATATCGATACTCGAAATTCATGAAAATAGCAAAATTGCACTAGTAAAAAAAATTTATAACTAACAAAATATTCCAGAGGTTTATTTGAAATGATCAAAACCCATGTAAATATTACTTTCTCAAAAATTCATAAAAAACTGAAACTCTTTAGAACTTTGATGCCTTCAAAATTAGATTTCATGAATATACATGAAAACTGATGATAATATCAATGAAAAATATTTTTAAAATTATTGACGAAATAATGAAGTCATATGTAGATAGCAAGAAGAATATTCAGTCAAAATGCTTGATGTTCAGTGATTTTTTCTAAAATGCTTCAATCATTGAAACGATTAAAATTTTTCGTTGAATGTAAATTTTTTGAATTAAATTAATACTGAAATATACGAACAACACTAAGAGTATTAGAATTCTGCATATAATTATTGAAGTAAAATATTTATCAACTCTGAAAAATTAGAAAAATAGCAGAAATAATATTCATAAAATTAAAAAAGTAAAACCAAATACGAAAGCTCTAGAAATATATGAAATAACCAAAATTTGAGTAGTTATTTTCTTTTGAAAAATCAATAAAAATATTCAAACTGTTAAGTACTTTGATTTCCTAAGAATAATATTTAACGAATATACATAAAAATCAATGATGAATAAATAAATAAATACTACCATATTTTTTGACAAAATAATGAAGTCATCGATAACAGACAGAATATTCTGCAAAAATACTAAATGTTCAGTAATTCTCGCTATAATTCATAAATCATTGATACGACTTATATACCCCATTGATGTAAACTGTTGAATTCTAAACAAATCTTCCATTTGCTCATAAAAACACCAATCTGTGAACATCAACGTTCAACAAACTCCGCAATGTCTAGTACCAAAAATGTAAGAACAACAGCCTAAAATTCACACTTTGAAGCTACTCTCTTCGTATAGAACCTTTTCATTACAAGAAAGCTGTCATCCCATCATCGAAAGAAAACACCGAAAAAATCAGATAGTGCCGTTGCCAGATTCTTTGGATGCTTCGAGGCAAAGACTAATGCTTGAGAAAACAAGCATTTAGTACCTAATTCATCACCCACTACGATCCAAATGGTGAAAGAAACATTGTCTTTCACTCGTTTCGTATTAATTTGGCCGCTGACCTGGCGAGTCGATTGACTAATGTCGACTCAACTTTGGGACCGCTGGGCCCCGCTAATTGGATTTGGTCCCATGCCCGAAATTCCCTCGGTTCCAACTCATTCACCGGCGATGACGACGCGTCCATCAATGGACCGTTCCGATCGATAAGAAATATAATTAATGCATGAATCGATACTGAATTAAACATTGTCGTCCTTCATTCTTCAGAAAAAAAAATCTGGAATCCACGCCATACATAATATTCGCTTTTTTTGGAGAGTACGAAAAAAGCGAATGTTTTTATTCGTCAAGTTCTGCAGTGATTTCTTTAGTGATTTTGATTGCTATAGGTCATTTTGATTAAATTTCCAGAATTTGTACGCTTACGGGATCAGAGGCTAGGTTTTAGTTGGTTTCTCTTTAGTTCGCGTCCTCTCAAAGAAGAAGATCCTGAAAGTTGATGTTAGGGTGGTGCATGTTCGCAGACCTCTCGCCCTTGGGTGATAAGAGCAGCAGCCTCGTGGACGACCTCGGCGGCGGAGGCGGCGGCTCTCTCAGGAACGGCAAGGGTAAAAAGATGCGAAAACCCAGGACGATCTACAGCAGTTTGCAGCTCCAACAACTGAACAGGCGGTTCCAAAGAACGCAGTACCTCGCGCTGCCCGAGCGAGCAGAGCTCGCCGCAAGTTTAGGACTCACGCAAACCCAGGTTAGTCTTAATTTCTATGACACACTCATCCTTGCAGGTTATTTTACATACTGAAAAGAGGGAAAAAGGTTTATAAAAAGTCGATCCGCATCCGTTCCTCAAAATTTATAGTAAAAAACTACTTATGTATCCATTTGATACATATGCCTTTAAAACAAACTAAATTCACACAAAAACACAAAATGAGCCGATACTTTTCAGCCCTAATATATTTTTTATGTACTTTTTTTGTGGTATTTTAAAGACAAACAAAAAAAAAACAAAATACACAAAAAAAAAAAAAAAAACAACGAAAATGGCTTAAAAATTACACACAATAGTAACAAATTCTGTAGAAATGAATAGTACCTACATTTTTTTTGCGTAAGTCACAACGATGGCTGTATAAATTCAAATTATTTTACGTAGTGAAAACATGATATATAAATATATAGATAATTTATTATAATATATACATAATGTATCATTTCATTTTATATCTGTATAAACTACTCCTTTCTACAATTTTTTGACCATTGCATGTAATTTCCTTAGCGATTTTTTCGTTTTGTTTTTTTTTTTTTTTTTTTTTTTTTTTTTTTTTTTTTTTTTTTTTTTTTTTTTTTTTTTTTTTTTTTTTTTTTTTTTTTTTTTTTTTTTATGTTGTGTGAATTTATCTTGTTTCGGAGGCAAACATGAAATAAATATATAAAAACCTATTTTTAATAATAATATAATAACTTAATTTGATGGATTAATAGAATAATTCCGAATTTCAGAAGCACGATTGTAACCTTTTACTCAGAAAAAGATTATAATTTGTGGAATTATAAGTTTATGATATTATTTATCATTCATCATGAGTTGAATAATAATATATTATTTACCAGAGGTGACGGTAGAAAAATTTTTTGGGAGATTTTTGTTGTAAAAATATAGTATTTCCTACATGACTTCATAATTTTACAATTTTTGACAATCTGGTTACGAGAGTACGATATTTCAATTTATCGAATTGTAGGATTTTAAGGTTGCACAACCTTTAGAGTTCAGCCTTTTTTCTATGTTCGTATTGAATATAATGAAATTTTTTTTTAGACTTTCAATAATTTCAAGTCACTAAATTTTCAGGCATTTTTTAAAATTCTGCAGTTTTTATACAACATGAAATATTTTTTTATACTATTAATTTTTTTTTCAGTTTTTCAGAATTGGAAGTTTTGGATTCGAAGTTTTAATAATAATTTTTTTTTTGATTTTCTAAAAAAATTGTAACAACATGGGTTTTTAGTACTACATAAATTTCTAGAATTTTCGTATTTTATGTTATTTATGATATTGTGAAATTTCTTCTGATATTTTTATAGATTCCCAGTATTTTCATTGATGGCTCTTTAGATTTCTGAAGTTTTATTATATAATATAAAAAATTTTGATTATATTGAGTCTATAAATCAATTTTTTAGTAATTAGTGTGTTTCATTTGCATTTCCAGTATTATTTTTCTAGTGATGAGAAAATAAATAATTTCCATTTTTTTTTTTAATTTTGTATATATTTTTATAATTCTATGCACCGAAAATAAAATGAAGTAACTAGTATTACAATGTTTTAAATTGAAGGATGAATCTGAAGTATTGAATTTTTTCCAAGATATTTGTTGCAGTTTGTGTCATATAATATAGTAAAACTTGTAAAATGATTTCGATATTTTCGAAAATTGCTATGTCAATGTCTAGAAATAAATGCTCTGAAGTTGAAATTTCGATCGACGTTCACTAATTATATAGATCTATGAAAAAAATGTTATTCATATTCATTTCTAAAGCTTATAGATTTCTTGTATTTTCCTTTGCATCGCTCCAGATTTCAGAGTTTACTAGAATTTTAGCATTTTCGTAGACTCAAATTTCTATTATCATTTAGTAGTTAAACAATTGAAAAAATATTCATTTTCTACATTATCAGTACCAAAAATTTATGATAAGAATTTTGTCGAAGAAATAATTTTTCTAAAACCAGAATTTTTGTTGTTTCACGTTAGTAAAATTGAAAATTATGATTTTCGTTCAACTAGAAGAACTAACACAAAACCATTTGTTATGTCCTCCAGATATTTTTTTATTTTACATTAAATAATAATGAATTGAATTTTTATTTCCATTTTTATGAATTCGTCTGTAAAACAATACAAAAATATGTATAATTATAACACAATTTATTTTATTTTAAATTATAGCAAGTAATTTCTGAAAAATGTGCACAATAGTCCAGTGCACACTAAAAACGGTAATTAATAAACTCGTGCACAATCGAAACCATATGAATTTTGAAAGCACTTGTTATTTATTAATAATTATGAGTTAAATTATAGTATCTTAAGAAATATTATAGTTAAAATGATACATATACGACAAGTTTCCCGAAATGCGATGCACGCGTTGTCCGTAATGCCATTGTACTCGAACCCGAGCCCGCAACGTAACCTCTTTAGAGCCCCTAATGTAATAAAATTATTCACCCGACGATCCCCTGCATCATCGCTGATGAACGTCTAGTGGTTACCAAATGATAACATGACACAGTTAAAGCAATATAATGCCGCGTTTAATGTGGGGCAACGTGCTGCGGTGCACGCATCGTTATATTTTACTCATTAAATATCCGCGAATGCACGACTTTTCGCACTCGCGATGCCGAGAATCACAATTTAATATCCCTCGAATGCAATCAGAGCGGGAAGGAATTAGAAAATCTATACTCGGAGTGAAAGACGAGGACAATGAGATTGCTTTCACTGCGCGATAATCGTCGCTCGCTCTCTGGGAAAAAAGTTTGCGATTAAATCAACAACACGAGGCAGCACTGAGACGTAATTGATTCAATTTCATCCATGATTGAAACAAATGCGCGTAATGTTCCTCCGGGTACACATGTTGCGGGCTCATCAAGGACGTTTACAGATGCGGAGATTAATTTTTCCTCCGCGATGTTAAACAAACGCGAAAATTTGTATCGCGCAAAGAGTGTAATTGGATCGATTCGTCTTAATGAACGAGAGTAAAAGTTGCCTTGGAAAATTTATGAGCGGCTCGTTAAGTCGCGTTTTTCAGTGCCCACCGGACACCACGATGTCCAGGGCGTGGCGAATCAGTGATTTACGAAAGTCATTTGTATCGATAAAGTGGACAAATGGCGTCGGGTTGCGAATGTAACGCGACCTCTTATGGTCGCTCGTTAAATTAGTCGCGAATTTCGGAGGTTCCGGATATTTTGCATTTGGAAAGGAGAGTTTTAGTGGCTTTTGTTTCGTGACTGTCAGTACCTTCTCAGAGCTGGTTTTTTCATGATTTACTTTTTTTTTAAATATTTTTACTATGATTTATATGCTTGTAGAGAATGATCATTTTTTCAACGTCAAATTTAACGTGTCAATACAGCGAATGATAATATTTTTGAAACTTTCAAACATTTTAAAATAAAAGGTCGTGTCTTTTATTTAGAAAAATATTTAAATACTAATAAATGTAATTAATTATAAAAATATTGATAAATATTTTATTTTTTTAATTTGAAGTGAGAATATTTGACTACATTTTAAGTGCAAAAAAATTTTGATATCAATATTTTAAAAATTACAAAAATCGAATCTCACCATATAAAATACATATGGGGCATTCTATGTCAAGTCGCTGGACATTATGGGCATGTGTCTCATAATGAGTTCAAATTTTAGAAAATGATAAATTAACCAAATTTACGTTTTACTTCCAATTTTCAGCAGTTTCTGAAGGTACTTATGGAAGTTACAGCAAAATGAAATTCAAAAAACCGCATTTTTCTGTCTTTTTCTTTAATTTCTGACACCTACAGACGCAATGCGAAAAATTCGAAACAATTCACAGAGTATCTTCGAAGTATGTGTTTGTAACAATAACATTTTGGTGGTCGGCCGTGGGGTTCTCGAAAATAAATTTATTTATCACAAAATCAAGGTCTTTAAGTACTAGTTTCAAGCAGCTGAGGTATAATTACGTTTTTTGACTTAAATATTAGAAATCAATTAGAGATATTTACTTTTTAGTTGTATTGCATGGAATTCTTGAGCAACATTCTTTGCAGCAGCAATCACATTCATTTATGTAAAACTTTCATGGAATTTTTCAATCCTGAAAACGATATATAAATACCATGTTTGAAGGTTAAAAGAGTCATGTACCATTGTGATAAAATAACATCAACTCACAAATCTATTTATTCCATATTGATACATCACTTCAATTTTTTTTACAAATGATAACTGTTTCTCCTGTCGTGTTTGAACTAAAGTTTTTAAAAGTGATTTCTTTCTCATTGATTGGTAACATACAATGAACTCCTTATGTTCCTTGGACAGTTCGACTTTTTTCGAATCTTTTGCTTAAAAATTTTTCTTCGTTTTGATAGAGACGCCACCATTTCAC
>JAPYZL010123101.1:0-23205 GCA_030522825.1 Platygaster orseoliae
CCTTGTTGGGCGATGGGCTTGACAAGAGGAGGGCGGAAAGCGCTCTGAACCTGAGTAGGAAGGACATGAGGACCCTGACGTCTGTTTTGACAGGTCATGAGAGACTGATATACCATCAATCCGTAATGGGGCATGGGGTCAGCCCCTTCTGCAGAAGATGTGGGGCGGGGAAGGAAACTTCCACCCACATTCTCTGTGAATGCGATGCCTTGGTCGAGGCTAGATGTCTCTTCTGGGGATCAGGTCACATCGAACCATGGGAAGTTGCTGAGTCCCCACCCGCAAAAGTTCTGGGCTTTTGGCGCAGGACGGGAGTGGAGGTGGATTAAGTACGGACCATGGTAGCGATGACTATCGGGGATCGCAGTGGGCCAGCGGGCCTAAGTGACGCATACCTTTCGCACGGGCAGGGAGCGCCCCTCTTCTGGAGGGACCCGTAATATTATCAATCTACAATCAATCTACAATCTACTTATTATCACTCAAAAAAACCTAATCATCAGAACGTCAACGCACAAAATGAAAAATAAAAGGAATTATTCTCATCAAATGATTGACATTCGAATTACAATTTTATTTCCAACTACATTATTCGCATTTATGAAATCGACATATTCCATTTGAATTCGAAGTCTTTCATATTTACAATAAATGCGAAAACTACAATTCTATAATATTTTTAACGCCAATTCAAAAATTCGAACTAGAAGTATAACAAATTTTCATGTAAAACTAATGTTATAAGTTATTCATTAGTAGACAAATATTACTTAATCACATATTATGAAAAAAATATACTAATTACTATATTTTTTAATAAAACTTTAAGTTTGAATGAATTTTACTGAAGGTAAGTATCACTTTGTACATAAATTATCAAGAAAAATCCAATTCGAAAACCTAATCTCTACAGTGTTGTATAACGCCAAACCAAAACTTTAGAATAAAAGCATATAAGTAAATTTTCCAACATTCATCCTTTACAAACACAATCGTCATTATTGATTTTCGTTTTGTCAATTTCATATTCGTCACACAAATTTCCTTCGTTACCTAAATTTTCACATATTTATTATAATTGGGAGGCATTCCAGCAATATTAGTGGAATAGGTGGCGAACCAATTACCAGGGTCCCCCAAGTACTCGGTTCGCATTTTGGCCGCGCTTACAGCACCCGGGTCATCCTTAGGGCGTACGGAGACCACCGGCGTTGACGCCGTAGCCCGGAGTGCGCTCTGTAAGTGCGTTCTGTATTAACTAAAAGTTTTTTTCCAGTATAAGAATAAAAAACTATACTTACAAAAAATTACAGATACACTTTTAAAAAACGTTCCATACTCAACACCCGACGGCGTCGTCGGCGTCGCCGATTACAGATACACTTTTCGAAAACGTTCCATACTCAACACCCGACGGCGTCGTCGGCGTCGCCGATTTTAAGCCTTCGTGGCTACTTCGATGTAGTATTTCGGTGTTGTATTTTGTAGTTTCTTATACTTACAAAAAACGTTTTTTCAATCACCAGGAACTCCACTTAATAGGGTTTTGATGCTCGGTGCAGGGTAAAAGATTGTTGACCTATCAAGTCGTCGATGATTCAAAATTTCAATTCAAAATAAAAAGACCTTATTTCTGGTTCAACATTTTGTTTATTAAATGAAGTATGTCATTGAAAACGAACGATGAAAGACAACCCAATAAACGACGAAATTTTTGTACAAAAATGTAAACTATAAACTACAAACTACGAAATTTATGTACAGTACGTTTTGAAAAACCATTCACTTTCGTCAACAAACGGGAGATTTTGATCATTTCTGTACAAGTGCTGTAGTCTAAGATCTGCATCTCGCTTTTTACAAAAGGGGCAATTTTCATTGTCAAAAGGGTTTAATTCGAGTTTGCCAATCCAAAGGTTGGCATGATGATTTTTGGCAGCAGTGTTTGACAAAGGACCTGGGTAATTTCGTGTGTGATCGGTGATAATTGAAGACATGTCTGATTTTGTTACATAGGTAAATTTTGAAGATTTCGATGCGTCTCGGAAATATTCATCGATCATTTCTCTCTCGCAAGCTCTATAAAATACATGACGAAGTATATATACAACTTCCGAATATTGATAACCGAGCCGCGCGCTGCTGCACTAGACTGTAGTACATGTATATACACATGCACATATACTATGATGATCTTTTGAATTCATGAAGATTGTTCTATCTTTAAAATTGTGTTGGTGCAGAAGTTGACTTTGTCTTCGCTCATACTTCGATTGAGAAGGCTAATACTTCGATCAAGAAGGGCTCTCCTTTTTTGTAGGAAAAAGTAGTGCTTTTCATTTACTTCATATATAATATATAAACTGAAGCATCAACATTATTTCCATCAGTTAAAAACTATAATATAAACAACTTTTATTCAGTTAAGTAAAACTACTGTTATGAAAAACGTTTTGTTGGTTAGCAAAATTACACTTATAAAAAATGTTCTTTCTGTTACTGAAACTACACCCATATAAAACGTTCTTCAAGTTACAAGAAATTACGCTTATGAAAAACGTTTTTTCTGTTACAAGGAACTGAAATAAAAAAAAGTTTTGTAAAGTACAAGAAACTATACTTACAAAAAACGATTTTTAAAGTACAAGAAACTGTACTAACAAAAAACGATTTTTAAATTACAGGAAACTGTACTTACAAAAAACGATTTTTAAAGTACAGGAAACTATACTTAAAAAAACGATTTTTAAAACACAGGAAACTATACTTACAAAAAATGTTTTTTAAAGTACAGGAAACTATACATACAAAAAACGATTTTTAAAGTACAGGAAACTGTACTTACGAAAAACGATTTTTAAAGTACAAGAAACTGTACTTACAAAAAACGATTTTTAAAGTACAAGAAACTATACTTACAAAAAATGATTCTCAAAGTACAAGGAACTATACTTATAAAAAACGTTTTTTTTAATAGAACACTCGACGGCGTCATCGGCGTCACCGGTTCTAAACCTTCTCGGCTAGTTTCGGTGTAGTATTTTGGCGTCACGGGCGTCGCTTATTTACAGGTTGTAAATATTCCAATAAATAATCATAACCAATATGTTTTAAAAAAAATCAATATGTTTTACAAAAAATCAATATGTTTTACAAAAAATCAATATGTTTTAAATAATATGTTTTAACTCGGCTGAGCTGGCCCTGAAATCGGCGACGCCAGTGACGCTGACCGACCATAAAGAATGCTTGCTCCCGGCTGAGCTGGCTTTGAAATTGGTGACGCCAGTGACGCTGCCGAGTGCAGTATACGGACGTTTTTGTTCGGAAACCCGAAGCATTGCCCGAACAAACGTTCCGTACCAATATCTGGCGGCGTCGCTGGCATCAGTGAATTTACACCTTACGGAGTCACAGTCGTTGACGGTCTCACCAATTTCTCGGGTCTGTTTTTGCGAACCAAAACTCGGCTGTGCTGGCTCTGAAATCGGCGACGCCAGTGACGCCGCCAAGTGCTGAGTTACAAAAGTTTACATCTATAAATCCTTGGCATTGCGTAAAATGGACGCTAGAATGCCAATATGAGTTAGCGTCATCGGCGTCGCGTATTCATTGACCTTCTCAGGTGCTCTTATGCTGATGTCGCATGTCGGCGTTGCCAGTTTCCACACCTTCTCGGGTGCTCCAATGCTGATTTTCGACGTTGGCGTCGCTGGCGTCGCCAGGGTCCATAGCTTCTCGTTTGTTCTAATGCTGTTTTGATGTCGGCGTCATTGGCGTCGCTAGTTTCCGCGCCGTCTCAAGTATAATAACGCCGTTCCTTCACTTTGGCGTCACTGGCGTCGTCGATTTACAAACCTTCCCAACCAGTGTAAAATCGATGCGTGCTTCAGGTGTCTCTAGCTTAATTTTTTGTACTTGTAAACACAGCAGCAGGGACTTCATTTACAACGTTTTGTTACAGCCTCTTAGCACAAGACTGGTGACTTTCCCAGTGGACGTCATGAAGAAGGCAACGGTCAAAGGCTGGCCGCAATTAACGAAGAGTGTGCCCCACCCACCTCGGATCAATTACGGTATCAAATGTGGCAGAGAAGCTGGCATACTCGTCGTTGACTTGGATTTGCCGCAGCCAGGCGATCCGGGGAACTTCGTTTGCGGAGTGTCCACATTCCAACAATGGTGCCAGCAGCACAATTACAAACCGGACACGCTCATAGTACAGAGCCGCTCTGGTGGACAACATCTCTACTTCCAATATGCAGAAGGCCTGTTGCGCGGCACCTGCCCGTTAAAAGTCGACAACCAGAAGGTGGCGAAAATCGACATCATTTCGGACGGGCACTATATCATCGGCTATGAATCACCGGGATACCGCCGTTTGCACGGTAGCATCGACAAGTTCGCCGAGATGCCTGCGTGGCTGAAAGAGCTGTATACTGCTGACAAGGGGTAACAGGGTGCGAAGGGATCAAAGCGAAGTATACAAGGAACTAGCCAGTACACGATATTTATAACTTTAACCATGTAGAAACGTAATAACGATTATCCGTTTCGTTTTTAGCAAGTGGTCAAGCAATCCACGATTTTGTTGCAACACCACAATCATACAACGTGTCCCGCCAAAAGCTAGAGTCCACGGTGATGTCGATTGATGATGCGCTCGTGACGGACTACAACACCTGGACAAGGATTTTGTTCGGTATACACACCACGGCGAAAAAAAATGGATACGACGCGTTCGATATTGCAACGAAATTCTCGCGCAAGGTGCCCCAGTACCGGAATGAAAGCATAGCAAATATCAGACAAGTTTACGATTCTGCCAACGGGACTGTCAACTTTGGGACGCTAATGAGGTTCTGCAGAAAGACAGGCGGGAAAAAAGTGATTACGCCACCAATCACTGATGACAACAGCTTACGACACCACCGTCATTTCATTGACTACCTCATGAAAGCCCGCCCAGGCTTGCGCGAGTACTTCAGGTGAGAATCGTTAAAATCGTTATGTGGCTATAATGCGCACAAACATAGTAGCGCTTCTTTCGTAAAGACATTTCACCTCGTGTACATATTTCTAATCTGGCGCCGTTCATTCACAGATGTTGCAACAACACGGTATACAACTATCAGGTAACAAACGGCACATGGACGATCATGCAGGAACACATGTTCCGAGACGCTGTTTCTCACTTACTCGAAAACAATTTGGAGCTGACTGCGAGAGAGCAACAGTTCGTGCTGCGAAATGATGGCCTGAACTGCGTCATCTGTTTCCTGAAATCACGCCTGAATGACGACGACTTCGAATCGCGACTCGACTCCAAGCTTGACCTGTTCGCCTTCCCCGACGGTTATTGCTTGGATAACTATGAATTCCGGAAAAAGAAGTGGGACGAAGTGGGACGACTACATTTCCTCGACATGCAATTGGATCTACGATGAAGAAGAAGCGCTAAAACACTTGCCTGATGTCGAGACATTATGGAAACGGCTTATGCCCGACAAGCAAGTGCGAGAGTTCGTTCGCAGCTACTGCAAGTCGTTACTGCAGGGAGTAAGGACGGACAAATCAATCCTCATCATCACAGATGCGCCTGGTGGGGGCAACAACGGAAAAAGCTCATTTATCCGGTTGCTCAGCTTAACCCTCGGAGGATATTGCTTCCATCACGGAATGCCGTGCTCGAAGGAAGGATGCAGACGGCCGGTATAAACCATCACCAACAGGGCGTAAAGCTGATGAAGGGAAAGTATTTACTCGTGGCGGACGAGCTGTCATCGACCAACAAACTGGCAGCGTCTCTGTTGAAGCAAATAACCGGAGGAGAAACGGAAATACATGGACGAACGGCGTGTGCAGCCACGTCTTTCATTGTCAAATGGTCCGCGGGTGTGGTGCTTGTCTTCAACTTCTCGGACGCTCCATTCTTTAACCCGAGGGACAACGCCCTCGTGGCGCGTTTTTGGGTGGTGCGCTTCGTCTCCAAATTCGTCGAAGAAGAGGAGCTCGTTGATGCCAACAACAACACGTACCTCCTGGAACAAGGCCTAACGACGAAATTTCCCACCTGGCGCAGTGCAAACCTTACGTATATCCTTGGGCGCGAAGGAGAAAAAGAAACCGCCTGCCATCATGAAGAGCTGGCGTGAAGACCTCTGCTGCAGCAATGACGAATATCACGAAGAAGTGCACAACAACCTCATCCCAGTTCCAGGCGACAAAAATTCAGTCGTAACAATCTCCGACATCCAGGCAAAAATCTTTCCAACCCGGAACTTTGCAACTCGGAGCAATGCCACCCTGCTGAAGAGCTGTGTTGTAAATTGGGGGCTGAAGAATAACTGCAAATTCGAAACGCGATTAAAGCAGCAAGGAGTTTGCTACCGAAAATTCCTGACGGGGTGTCAGATCAAAGGTTTTGGGTCGAGCAAGAAAGCATTGTAAACGTTCCTGACTTTGAAACCGAATTAGTCGGTTACATAATGCACAACGCCTCCACCAAAGGATTTGTAAAACCTTTCTTTTTTTCGCTACATTTTCGTTCTAGGCATGTGACCTTTCTCAACGTACATTGATGTTTTCATACTTCTACTCGTATATCTTACTAAAGTATTAGGCGTTTGCACATAGCGAAAAAAGACTGCTGTACATAAAACAACTTTACTCGTTCGATATTATGGTTTGTTCTAAGTGTTAAATGTTACATCAGTCTAGTAGATTTTAAGGCGGTTTTAGAAACCCTCAGTTCCTACTAGCGATATTTACAAAGTCTGACATTGTGCAATAACATGTAACTTTTTGCAATGGTCTCTCGCGCGTATGGTATTATAATATAACTGTTGTAATTCGTGCACTGCAAAACGCCTTGTGTTAACAAACATTGCGATCTGCAAATGTTACCATTTGTTTGAAAGAAAAATGATCGTACGAAGAGAATAAAGATAGTCATGTTGAAAATAAATGTTGTTTTTTCTCCCGTTCCGAAACACTGTATATTACATATTTTGATCAGCTTAAACGCACAACTCCCTCAACGGAATTTTGGCAACAGTGTTGGCGGTGTTGCAGGATGTATTGAACACGTTGAACAAACTTACTTTCCTCGAAGCCACGTCATGCGCACAAGGTATCTTTTTTATCACGCTACAGTGGACAACACGAAACAAACCGTTTTCATCAACTACAACATACGCATCCATTAAAAACGTTTTATTTAATGCGCGCGCGTGCAAACAAAAAAACGATTTTTTCGTTCGTGTATGCCGACCATAAAAAAACGTTTTATTTAATACTAGCGGAAAGTGACACAAAAACGATTTGTTCATTCGTGTTTGCGAATAGTAAAAATCGTTTTTAAATCTTACGCAAATATGCAATCTGTGCACTGAAACAATAACGACAAACGATACGCAGAAATACGTACCATCGTGAAAACGGCTGTCATCTCCTAGTCGTACAATCTTTTATTAATAATAAAAAGGCGGTAAATTAAGGGAGCGTAACACATAACGTTCGGGTACTTTTCTTTATTGCAGTCAGACATCGAAATCGTTCGTTCCATTATCAGCAACTTGAAAGAAACGCTTGGTATTACAACATATTCAATGATTGCTCTCGTACTTCAAATTTGTTTTTTGCGTTATTGGTTGTCAGCAGCATCTCTTCCCACAGCCCACAAGTCATCGACAGCTGGCTTCAACGCAGCCAACCTTGGCGCTGCTCCGCAAATTCGTTTCTGCGAGCTGTTTTTAACATCTTTGATGTAGCGTGCAAACGACACGGGATCATACACGTACACCATAGTCAACGAGACGTTGCGAGCGCCAGACCCTGCTACATCACCAAAGCACTCGACCTTCAAAGCGTACGGCCCCACGTCGTGAATTTCCGTGACCTTTCCGGGCCAGGCGGGAAAATTGCCATACTTGATCACAACAATTTCTCCAACATAGTGGTCAGACAGTTTCCTGCTACCCGGCTGCAGCGTGACTTGGAGTGGAACCTTTTTTTTTTGGGCCAATTTTCAGTGCTCTTCGCCTCGAAATTAAAGTATAACAGACAATTGTGCTAGGTTTGTATCCATTAACGAATTAAAACGTGCATTCAATTTTTTTCCTTTTCATTTCGAATATTTTATACAACATTATTTATTGCAATCGATACCTTCTCGCGACACGTCGGCGACATTCTTCTCGCGACACGTCGGCGACATTCTTCTCGCGACACGTCGGATCCCGTTGCTGATCATCTTGGCCATCGCGCGGTTCATTCACATCGTCCTGAACGAGAACTCCTTGTTGTCGGCGCAACTCATCGACCCCATCCTGTTGATATTCATCGACTGGAAATTGGGGGCTGTCCGGTCTGGGGCTAGACGTTCGGGGAGAAGGGGAGCTGTTCCTTCTCGGTGTCATTGGGCTGACGGGAGGGGCGCATTCGCATGGGTCGCAGTTGCACGGGTCGCCCGGACAATTGACGCTGCTGGAAGAAATACATTTGGTAATGCGTTCTCGATTACAATCAAATTTGGTTGTACTAACACATTTTCGTCAGCATGACGCACAACAGGGTCGTTCAGATCTTCGTCGAACTCTTCCTAACCTAACCTAACCATCGCTATCGTCTGGATCGTATGGACGGTTACGTAATTGAACGTCGATGTCCATTCGTTCGCCGAGACCTTGGTTGTCCGGTTCAGACGCCTCGTCATCTTCATCGCCTGAATCATCGCCTGAATAAACGAGATTGACATTTTCCTCCTCAATGTCCCTTTCACTTACGCCAGCCGGTTTCAACCCGACGTATCGATGAAATTTCAGGAGTTCTGCGACATTTCCAGCAACGTTTTGCACCACGCGAAGAAGGCCATTCTTCGTTGCACTGTAATTTCATTTTACCAATTCCATATCTTCCACCATCGATTAAATTTCAAAACATATAAGAAGTCTTCTGCATATTTACATTCTCACAACGTTATCGTCTTCTTCATTCACGCCATGAGCGTCAATTGTGAATAGCTTATTGACTCTCGTTCGCTCCATAACGTCCTGAATGTCTATCGGCGCATTGTCCACTCCGATTGCATATGGTACAAATTGGTCAGGATACGGTTGCGGGAGGTCGAATTCCGGGAAACTTAGTAGAATTGGATAATATCAGATAAGCACAGCAGGAGGAGATAAAAAAAGGAAAAAATTTGCGCATTCAACTTACAACATTTTCACGAAATGATAAATGATAGCTTGCTCGTGTCCCGCCTCTTGGTATTTTCCAAAAACACGCCTCATGACGTGCAACATGTACATTGTCTCTTGTCCGGAACGCGTTATCCGGTAGCCACCATGCGCTGTCCGCCGGTCTCTGCCGGCCGTATAGAAGTAGCGGTGAATGCGAATGATGGGATCTTGCGAGATTTTGATGTTGAAATCCTTGACCACGTATTTGACAATTGCCCTGATAAAGGGTTTCGAAATACGCCCTCCCGCCTCCATTTTACATTTCAGAAAAAATGTATCGCTCAAGCTTGGGAGAAGTTGCCATCAGAATTGCAGAAAGATGAAGAATTCATTAGTTGTAAGCGATGCGAGAAGCATTGGAATTCAACGTGTGGAGATTGTCTTGGTATCACTTCAATGATACAAGATTCTTATAGATGTAAGCAAGACAAATAGTAATTTTTTTCCATCAATAAAAAATGGAGAGACTTTCATGATGGTTGTGGAGCCTCTTGCACAAAAAAAAGTTAAATTTATTCAACAAAGGTTAAATAATCCCTCATTTGAAAATGACATCATCGCCCAGAATGTGTTTACGATATTGCTCATGTAACTGCGCAATAGATTTAACCATGGTATTTATCGAGTTCTAAAAATAAAAGTCTGTCCTTGAGAAAATGTAAAACATTCTAGAATTCATAGCGTCCCGAGAACGTTCTCGCTAACTGCGCAATAGGTTTTTCATGAACCATGATGTTTATCGACTTCTAAAAATAGACTTAGAACTTTATCGCCCACGTAATGACGTAATCGTTTCCGGGGGTGATGTTGCATAATAGCTCTCTGTGATTGGCTCACGTGATTGGGGCTTATATGTGGTAGGGATTCAGCAATAAAATGAGAAGTTTCGCGGCGGCAGCGACAGTGTATCAGCAAACATGGATTTCTCAAAACTTAACGCAGTCGCTTGTCTGGAGAACTTTTTCACGACGTGGAAAATCGCGGAGTCGGAGGAAGATAAATTGTACGCGATCAGTGACATTCGCGAAGTTACGACAAAATACAGTTCCAGTATCGTTATTACTCTCGATAAGGAACTCAACGTGTTCTTGCCCACCTGAATCACAAACGCTCTGCAAGAAAATCACATGGAACAGATGCGAGAACAACGATTTCACTTCCAGTTCCTTGGTGGATTATTAACTGCCTGTAAATTCATTCCACCATCAAAAATGAAGAAAATGAAGAAATGAAAATTCTGTATTGTTTTACAAAACCTCTTTTTTGCTTATGTATAAATAACAAACAAAACATAAAAAATGGAGGGGCTATAGAACGGTCAAGCCTTACAGCAAGGGGCGGGGTGGGGCTTCTTGCACCAAAAAAAAAAAAATTAATAAATAATTAAGTAAATAAACAAACAAATGAACAAACAAACAAACAACACACACACACTAATTCATCGTAGCGCGACAACAGTCGTGGGACGCCATCTTAAAATTTAAACAACTTAGTAACCGTTGCCGAGTTTCTACTAATGATTTTCGGATTTCCTACCTTACCGAATGTTTAAAAATACCGACAGTTGGTTATTACCGACAGTTAATAATTTACCAATCATAGGTAATTTACATACCATCGGTAATAGCATTTTACCCTGACAAGTACCTACTTTAAAGACATATATTTACCGACGTATGGTTACGTTAGTTACCGTCGCGGGGAGAGGGGGTCACGTAGTGGGGCGAGAGGGGGGAGGTGTTTCGAGGAGTGGGGTTTTGAAAGGTTATAAATTAAAATCAACAACTTATTTTTATAGCTTCAAAAGAACATATTTTAGTTGAACAATTAGAATGAAAGTATTTTGAAAGATTATAAATTAAAATCATAAAGTCAGTTTAATAAACTCAAGAAAAAACAATCTTAATTGATCAAAAATAATAAAAGTATTTTTAAAGATTGTAAATTAAAATTATAAAGTTTTTTCAATAAACACAAAACCAATAAATTTTAGTTGAGGAAATAGAATGAAAGTATTTTGAAAAATCATAAATTCAAAATATAAAGTCATTCAAATAAACTCAAAACAAACAAATTTCAGTTGATTAAAAAGAATGAAAGTATTTTGAATGTTTAATAATTAAAATTAACAAGTTATTTTAATAGCCTCAAAAAGAATAAATTTTAGTTTAACAATTAGAACGGAAGTATTTTGAAAGTGTTCGCTGAAGTGTTCGTATATGTCATTTGTTTGTTCGTTTTTTCTTTCTTTCTTTTTGTTTCTATTTGAATTCGGTGAGCGCGTGCTCTCCACTTGTCCGACCAATCGCTGGATCGAGTAGATGATTGGCTGGGTAGCGCGGATCACACGTATATTCTGCTCGGCTTGTGTATGTTTTCAATTAGTTTTGTATTGTGAATCAGCCACCGACAAGTAAAGACCGCATCATGTGAATTAATCATTTGTTTTATTCAGAAATCGAATAAAACGGTCAAGTTGTGTATCAAAGTATCAGAAGTGTTTTCATGCCTCAGATTGAGGTAAATTATCCCCAACATTTTGGTCCTTCGAGCCGGATCCAGCGCGAAAATCGTCAACCGGTGCTCCGCGTTGATTCCTCGAATGTGAAATCCTGTGCTCGTCGCTGGAAACCACGTGCAAAGTTCATCGCTGAGGTTTTGGTCATGTTGCAGTTGTCGGTCCCGGTTTCCTAGGAAAAGAAACGCATCAAGAAATCCATTGGCCGCGGAAAAGTCAAGGTTAGATCGTTTCACGTTGTTTCGTATTATCGGCTATTCATTTGCATAAGAGGTGGCAATCAGGCGTCCATTTTGTCGTCGCATCGTTCACGCACATGGGAGTCTGCGCATGCGCGTGAAAAGTCGGAAAAATCAGGGCCGTATGTACTTTTGGTTCTTTATCATCGCCAGAAATCAAGGCCGTATATACTTTGTGTGCACCATCGTTTGAATTGACTTTGCCATGGGAAATTGTGTTTGAAGTAAGGAATTGTTTGTTGGTTTTTTGTCAATTTTTTGTTGATTGTTGATACATCTTTGTCATATTGATTGCCGTATCTGTGAAGATAATCGAGATTTTTCTAGGCGATGGGATTGTTTGATTTGAATTCCCATTGAGCATTTGATTATTCACCGAGATTGAACAGAGAATCTTAAATGAACATGTCGACCAGAACCAGGAAATTGATCACCTTGCAGAGTGAGATACGTCTCCGGATTTCTAGTAGTATTCCACGTCTTAGGGGAATCATTAATGAGAGGAAGTTGAAATTGACCGGCACATTACTTGAAACGGCGCGAAACAGTTTGAATAAATACTGGGATGGATTCTATAGAAATCATTGTGAAATTGTCAAAGATGCTGAGTACGCTGTAACGGAATATTTCAGTAATGATTTGTATCACGAGACAGAGATCGAGTATTTTGTATCCACCGAACTGATTAATGAGTTTCGACCTGAGGGTTCAGATGTTATCAGGAGTTCCGAGGATCAGTCGTCGGTTAATCCCCAGGTTTCTGAATCGGCTTCACAACTTTCCTTGCCAAAATTCAACTTACCGGAGTTCGGAGGAGCATACACAGAGTGGGAGGTGTTTCGTGATGCATTTCAAGGATTGGTGGTGTCTCGTGATGATGTTCTCAAGAGTCAAAATTGATTTTACTGAAGAGGGCCTTGAAAGGAGATGCTGAGTCACTTTTGAAAAATGTACCTTGTACTGAGGCGAATTTTGATTCGGCATGGAAGATTGTTTGTAATCGTTACACTAATTGTCGTTTGTTGACTCATGCACACGTCACGGCTTTATTTACTATTCAAGGAATGAACAAGGAATCGGCTCAGGATTTGAGAACCATTCTTGATCGAATGAGAGAGAATTTGAGGGCTCTGAAAGGGCTTCATTGTGAAACTGATAAGTGGGATCCAATCATCATTTTCATGACTTTGCAGAAGTTGGATCCAGGGAGTCGTCGAGAGTGGGAGATGTTTTTGAATTCGTTGAGCCGTAATGAAGATTCTGTTAGTGAAGGAAGATCGATACATTCTTTGCACGAACCCCTTACTGAACAACCAACCATGGCACAATTTGAGGAGTATTTGGAAACCTGGATTCGGGCTTTGGAAATGACTGTACCGATCAAGACTTTGGAAGTTACTCAAGAGATTCATTCGAAGAATTTCAAGAAATTCAATTCTGTCACAAGCAGGCATTCATCATTCATCTTCTTCATTGTCGAGTGATAATCAGAGATTTTAAAAATCATGTTCATTCTGCAAGGGCAATCATACAAATTTTAGTTGTCCGATTTTTAGAAAAAGGACTGTGAAATATAGAAGAACTGATCTCATGAAATATAGGTTTTGTTTCAACTGTTTAGGTACACATCAGGGAAGGGATTGTAAGTCAATGATGAGGTGTACGTATTGTCACAAGGATCACAATTCTCTCCTATATGAAGATTTGAACCAGGGATCACGGACTGTTAGCACCATAAATCATCTCACACCTCGAAATGTTTTGTCGGCGGAAGCTCAGTCTTTTGTACCGGGATCTCAGGAGAATCAAGTCAGTTCATGTCACATTTTGTCCTCGCTTCAATTGAATGCCAATATAGTATTGACCACAGCTCTTGTCACCATTGTTGCACCAAGTGGAAATTATGTCACTACCAGAGTATTACTTGATACTGTAGCTGAGGTTTCATTGATTACGGAACGTATTGCTTGAACTCTCAAGTTGTCTAGAACCAAAACTAACCAAAGTCTGTCCGGTATCTCAGGAGTTCCAATCCAGGTCACTAATACCAAGACCAAATTCAAGATTCGTTCTCACATTCATCAAGATTTCGAGATTGAACTCGAAGCCCTTATCGTCCCATGGGCTACCAACTTGATACCCCGCGGTACCATCAGTAGAGTTGATATCGATGTAGTCAGAAAAGCAGGATTTGAGCTTGCGGATCCATATTTTTGGCGACCCGAATACGTTGGTGTCGTTCTCAGTGCAGACCTATTTTTAGCATTATCGATACCTGAAATCATCGACATTCCTATGACTCAGTTGAGAGTATATAACTCGTCTTGAGGATGGATCCTCGGTGGAAGAGTTCGATGTCTTACAGGGGATACCCAACATCAACGAGATTTCAATGTTTCGCACTGCGCTACCGAAGAAGCCCTCGACATTCAACTTCGGAGATTCTGGGAATTTGAAGAAGTTCCAGATTACGAGTCTTCATTTTCAAGCGAGGAAATAGCTGCCGAGAAACTATTTCAGAAGGAACATTCTCGAAACGCAGAAGGTCGTTATATCGTCACACTACCGTTTCGTGAGCCAGTTTGTTGTGAGCATGGCAGCAATTACAGCGCAACCTTGAAGACTTTACAATCCATGGAAAGAAGATCAGATGAGTATTTTGATTTGAAGAAGAAGTACCATTTATTCATGACAGAATACGAAGAACTCGGTCATATGACTGTAGTTGAATCACCGAGGATCGATCAACCCTGCTGGTACCTTCCACACCACGCAATCATTCAATCATCAGGACTCTCGACCAAGCTTCGTGTTGTTTTTGAAGCTGCCTGAAGAAATTTCAAAGGACATTGCTTGAATGATTTTCTGATTCCAGTACTATCACTTCTACGGGATCTTTTTCTTGTTCTCTTGAGATGGAGGGATTATCAATTTGCATTTACCACGGACATTGTCAAGATGTGTAGGCAGATCCTCGTCAAAGAAGAGGATCGTGATATGCAGAGAATTCTTTGGCGTCGCAGTCCAATCGAGGAGGCGAAATCATATGCTCTGAGTACGGTCACATACGGTACTTCTTGCGCTCCTTATTTAGCCATGAGAAGTTTGAAACAACTCAGCAAGGATGAAGGCTCTAGATTTCCTAAAGGAGCGGAATGTTTCGAAGAAGAATCATATTTGGATGATTTTGCCTCAGGGGGAGACACAATCGAAGAAGGAATTTCGAAAAGACGTCAACTTCAGGATATTTTGTTCACAGCTGGTTTTTCATTGAGCAAATGGTCGACAAATCGAAAAGAGTTACTGAATGACCTACAACCCAGTGAAGTCAACTTCGAAGAGGCAATCTCATTGAATTTTTCTCAACCTACCAAGACCTTGGGAATTGTCTGGAATCCTTCAGAAGATTACTTCACTTACCGAAACCGGATGTCTTTGGACCCGAATAGAACTGTCACGAAAAGGATTGTTTTTTCTCAGAGTTCCAGTACCTTCGATCCCTTAGGATTGATTTCGCCTGTACTTATCGTATCTAAGATACTAAGTCAGGATCTTTGGATAGCCAAGACTGATTGGGATGAAAAAATTCCAGGATCACTTCGGATCAGGTGGTAAAACTATCTCTCATCATTCCAGGAACTTGACTCTATTCGTATTCCAAGGTGGACTGGAGCGATATCTGACAACAGTAGGATGGAGCTTCATGGATTCGCTGACTTATCTCAACGTGCCTATGCAGCGTGCGTGTACCTCATCGTTTTTTCCAACCAGAATCAGCTCAGAACAAGTACACTGATTGCCTCAAAAACCGAGACGGCGCCTGAGAAAACGGTCACCATTCCTCGTCTGGAGTTATGTGCCGCTTAGTTGTTGGTGAAATTGTTGAAATTCATTCAGAAATCTCCAAGATATGCGACCCTGCCACAGATGGCTTGGTCTGATAGTAAGGTTATGCTGGCTTGAATTCGTGGACATGCGTCGAAATCGAAGACTTTCGTTTCAAATAGGGTCTCCTACATTTAGAATATATTGCCAGATTTACCATGGAAATATGTACCTACAAAGGAAAATCTAGCTGACATTGCGTCAAGAGGAGTAAACCCAGCTCAACTTCGAGAATCCAGTCTTTGGTGGCATGGACCTCCATGGCTTATTTCACCCAAGGAATCATGGCCTGGATACTGTACTGAGGAAGTGGAACTTACGATAGAAGAAGCTCAGGAAGTCAGCTGTCATGTTACACAAGTCAATCATCAATTGGAACCTGAAGGAGGTGAGGAATGGGACATTCTGGAGAAATGCTCTTCACTCGGAAGACTGCTTCGAGTGATCGTCTATGTTTTACGTTTCATTGCAATCAAGTTCCCGAATCGAAAATCACTCGAAGTCTTCAGGAATCAGGATTTCATCCTTCCCACTGAAGTTTCTGATGCCAAACTCAGGAAGATGTTCAACTCCAGTTCTCAATTCTATGGACAGTTGTCTGTCGTTCTCGCGAAGGATGGTACAAATTGCCAATTCATTCCACCAGCTGCTCCACATTAGGGTGGTCTTTGGGAGGCCGGGGTAAAATCAGTAAAGGGCATGCTTGTCAAAGCCATTAGTAAACATACCTTGACATTCGAGGAACTGAGTACTCTCCTCTGTCAAATTGAGGCGTGCCTCAATTACCGTCCATTAGCTCCTATGTCCAATGATCCATCCGATTTGGGTATTTTAACACTTGCTCATTTCCTCGTGGGTTCTTCTTTATTTCTAGTACCTGAACCACAATTACTAGAGAGGATTGGGCTCATGGAACGATGGAGGTTGGTTCAGCGAATTGTCCAGCAGTTGTGGTCTCAATGGCAATCCGCTCATCTTCATTACCTATTACAACGCTCCAAGTGGCAAAAGCTCCATGAAAACTTCGAAGTTGGCACTTTGATTCTCGTATCCGACATAAGATATCCATCCTCCAAATGGCCTCTTGGACAGATCTGCGCTGTTTTTCCTGGCGCTGACGGCCCGGTTCGCTCTGTCCTCATAAAGACCGTCAACAACGAATTCAAACGACCAGTCACGAAGATTTGTCCGCTTCCATTGGAGATTACGTGAAACGACGTTGTATTTGTTATGTTTGTAATCATCCATTATTGTTTTGAACTTCACGCAAGGTGGGCAGAATGTTCGCTGAAGTATTCGTATGTGTCATTTGTTTGTATGTTTTTTCTTTCTTACTTTTTGTTTCTATTTGAATTCGGTGAGCGCGTGCTCTCCACTCGTCCGACCAATCGCTGGATAGAGTAAGTGATTGGCTGGGAAGCGCGGAGCACACGTATATTCTGCTCGGCTCGTGTATGTGTTCAGTTAATTTTGTATTGTGAATCAGCCACCGACAAGTAAAGACCGCATCATGTGAATTAATCATTTGTCTTAATCAGAAATCGAATAAAACGGTCAAGTTGTGTATCAAAGTATCAGAAGTGTTTTCATGCCTCAGATTGAGGTAAATTATTCCCAACAGAAAGATTGTAAATGAAAGTCATAAAGTCATTTTAATAAACTCAAAACAAACAAATTTTAATTGAATAAAAAGAATGAAAGTATTTTGAATGATTGTAAAGTAAAGTTATTTTAATAAACACAAAACCCATAAATTTTAGTTGAGAAAATATAATGAAAGTATTTCGAAAGATTATAAATTAAAATCATAAAGTCATTCTAATAAACTCAAAACAAATAAATTTTAGTTGAAAAAATAGAATGAAAGTATTTTGAAAGATTATAAATTAAAATCAACAAGTGATTTTGATAGCCTCAAAATAATAAATTTTAGTTGAACTTTTAGATTAAAAGTATTTTGAAAGATTCTAAATTGAAATTAACAAGTTATTTTGATATCCTCAAAAAATAAATTTTAGTTGAACAATTAGAACGAAAGTATTTCGAAAGATTGTAAATTAAATTCATGAAGTTATTTTAATAACTTCAAATAAATAAATTTTAGTTGAGAAAAAAGAATGAAAGTATTTTGAAGGATTATTAATTAAAATCAGTAAGTTATTTTTATAGACTTAAAACAAATGAATTTCAGTTGAACAGTTAGAATGAAAGGATTTTTAAAGATGGTAAATTAAAGTTATAAGGTTATTTCAATAAACTCGGAACAAATATATTTTAGTTGAGCAAATAGAATGACATTATTTTCAAAGATTACAATTGAGATTCTGGAGTTATTTCAATAGACTCTTAACGAATAAACTAATCGAGCGAATACCGTACACACGAATTCACAATTTAACTTGATATTATAAAGATATATCTAATGGTTTTGATAACGGGTTAATTTCTGTGTAAGAAGTAAATTATACAAGGGATCGCATTTGAATAGTGATAAAGTAATTATCGTTACCTTCAAGGCAGATTTTGATTTGTGGGATTTGTTTTTAAGTAGGAAATCCGGATTTAGCGAGGGAAAGCATCAGAGCTGCTGCTGCTTTCGGGTTGAGGAAAAACTCCGCCCGGAGCCTATACGAGCGTAATGGATTGTTGGGCCTTTGGATCAAGATCCAATACGCCAACGAAAGTTTGCCGGGGTACTCCTACAGTAGCGCTATCAGTGTAGATGCGGTGGTAGCGCGCTACATGAGCTCGTTGGCTGGGTTGCCCATATATACCACCCCCAATCGGCTCCCCGGATCAGGACAAAGTGCGACGGCTGCGGGAAAGTTTTGCATTGCCAGGCGGACGCAAAAACTTCGGAGCTACCCCCAGACGGCCTTACACTACGCTAGACAGAAAAAGACACCTATGACAGAAAAGTTGCCTACTTCACTACCCATACCCACACCTCCCCCTTTACCCGCTGCTCAAGTCCTCTTTGCGCGGGATCCTTCAAGGGACAACGAGAACCCTACTCTCCTCGTTGAGGCCGGGGAGATAAGCGGGAAACCAAAGGGAACGGGCCCACCTCCCGCTAGGAAGCCAAAGAAACCCCGTCGTATAAGACCGTATATATCTGACCTTTATGTCCCTGCTCCCCTATGGAACCCAACCCGAGGTTTTGGAATACATCCCCACTCCCATAGACCAACTGATACAGGATTTGCCCGAAGATCTAGGTTGGGAAATCCCCCCCCCCCTCCTCAGAATTCTTTAGGACTAGCGGGTTAGAATTAAGTTAGGTTATGTAATTAGATTTTACATTTTTTGAATTGATCACGATTCGTGTCATATATATATATATATATATATTCTATTGGATTTTATGTAGTAATTGAATTCTCATTTAAAAATGAATCTTAATTTTTACTGGGTAACCAATTTGAATTTGCACTCAAAAACAATCCTGATTTTTACTTGGTTATACTATTTAGATTTCCATTTGCAAGTGCAGTTGGATTTTAATTTGGAGCATCTATATGTGATGTGACTTGAAAATTCATTTGAATTTGCACTTGGAATTTTCTTTGAATATCTATTCGAAAAACTATTTGTATTATCTCGTAGATATCCATTTGAATTTCAGTTCACAAATTTAGTTGGATTTCTTTCTGAGGATCTATATTGATCTCTTATTGGTAATCAGAATCAATTTTCCTATCAATTTTTACTTGGAAATGTGTCTGTATTTAACTTAGAAGTCCATGATCAGTTTGCTACACTAGAAACCCGTCTATGTTGCACCCCACATATGTTTCACCTCGTCTATGTTACGCATTTTTCTTAAAATATGTTTTCTCACCCGGCCTCTAGTATTTTTTTTTTTTTAAATTAATCTAAATCAGTTTTGCACAAAATGGCGACCATTTAAAAAAAAGGTGATTTTTCCATTGAAATTTGTTCAAATTTATTGAAGAAAAATTGTGTAAACAATTTTTTTCCAGTTTTCAGTGGTTCGCCGACTAAGGGCATGTATCAGCAATCTGTGTGCGAGATTTCAAGTTGATTGGTAAAATACTTTTTGAGCTATGAATCGGGCAATTTTGAACAATGTGAAACTGAGAAAAATGCTTTGAAAGTTTGAGATAGTGAAAATGTGGCTATAAATTCAAGTTGCAAATATTTTACGGATTCTAGTCATTCGGCCATCCCAGGAGCATACATAAGATCCTCGTTCTCTTCGTGGAGCTGGTTTTTTTCAAAAATCTTCTGTTTACTGGCTAATCTCGCTTTTCGTGTTGCATCAAGACTACGGCGATTTTGGCGCAGTATTCGGTGCTCATCCGTATCTTGGGAAAATTTTTGACAACCGGGTCCGAATTTGATGTTTAGGAGTTCCATTATTCTAAGAATACTCCAATACCCTTCGTTGAACATCCCTGCGGCGATGTAGGCTGAGATTTCAATAATTTGGCGACCAGCATACACATGCTTTGGAGTCAAACGCCAAAGCGTCGAGTTGAAAGTTTCGTTGGCATTCTGCGTGTAGCCTCCCAAACATCTGGTCAACAAATCATCTCTCGATAGGTCTTCATAAATCGGGAGAACGTGTGCAGCAACATCAGGGTCAAGTGGTGCAGGATGATCGTATTGAGTTTTTGATGCTTGAGGTGCGTTGTACTTGCACCATGAATCTTTTCCTGTCCGGCAATTTTGATGCTTCGGATTTTCGTTTGTGGAAATCATATGGAAGTAAGTGGCCATGATGCCATCTTTCATGGCAGAAACAGACGTCGAATCACGTCTAATTGCTAGACCGTAATATTTAGTCATTTTTTTTATTAATGAGTCGGTAAGTTTTCCTTTACCACCAAGTTTTTTCGTTTTTTTTTTTGCATTATGGAGCCGACTCCCCATACGCTTTTCAACGTGTCCTACACATTCACTTTTGATGACAGGTGATTGATCTCCGTATGGATTCAATTCTTGGATAGATTTAAATGTTTTGGAGTCGCCATCGCCGATATAATTGTGGTATTCCACTTGATATTTTTCTTCAGATGCTCCGAACATTTCCATCATCGCGTCTACTTCCATTTTTCCCGCTGAACCGAAATGATTAATTGAGCATTCTTCTTCGTGATCTTCTTGCCATGCAGCATACTCCGGTGTACCTTCTTTCGCACTCCAAAACGTACATGATTGAGAGTAACTGCTTTTTACCACAAGATCAATTATTTTTCCTGTGTGGTTGGCGATGAGAGTTACAACTCCATAAAGCGACAAAAATCCTCGTTTTTTCCAGGTGCCATCTCCGGAAACAATGAAATCGTCAGCCAATCTTCCTCTTTTCAAATTTTCTTCCTTCTCTTCTTTCACAGCTTTCAGACACGGTGTGTCGAAAACGGTTTTCGCGCAAGTGCGAAGACGTTCAATCACGTTATGGTATGAGCCACGACCGAAATTTCTGCCCATATCCATTAAGCCACAAAATATGTTCAGTCCCTCTAAACCAATGCCCAACAGTCTGAACACAAAAATGATTCGGCGATTTATTTCATGTCCAGTGTTCACAAAAGGTCCCGAATTAATTGTCTGTGGAACACACGCGCACTGCATAATAATTTTGAAATCTAGTCCGCGGAGTGCCGATTCTTTAAAATTAATCTGACCGTGCCACGCTTTACATACAACTGAGTCTGTAAGAGCACTGAAACATGATGCGATTTCGATTATTCGGTAAAAAAGTGACGGCGTTGGAGATAATTCTTTGTCGGTGCCAGTCGACAGTTTAAGGGCGCTAGCACTCGACTCAGCAGCTGACTTTTTGGCGGTATACTGATTGCCGCGAAATTTGCGTTTCCGAGGAACTGCATTCTTTTTAACGTGACTTCTTTTCAAAAAACTTGATAACATTCTAGCACACGCTGCTTGCACTAAACACACTCAAAATCGAAAATCGCCGCGAAAATTCCAAAATCAACAGCTGTAAACGTCTACGCGCAGGAAAAGCTGAGATGAAACTATTATAGCAACCGGGAAAATTCTCAAGTTATCACCTTCGTACCTTTCCTAGATTAGATAAGTGCATTAGTTGGCTCTTATCTTCAGTCATTTTTACGTCATGGTCTGGCCGGCGCCGTAGACGCCGACGGACCCCGCTGGTGCTCTCGGCGTGCTTGAGTGCATGCGCGTGGTGTGCTATTTTGAACTTAAGGCGCTATGATACGGGCTTCCGATCTCTAGTGTATGTTTTTATGATGTCTATCTATCATTTAAGCCAAAAAAATCGATTTTTCAAACCTGCTACTTGGGATTCCCCCTTTAAGAGCCAATCAGAACGTAGGCCGGTTCTGGACCACTTGGCGGCCCGGTTACCCCCACCATTTTTCTAAGAGCCAATCAGGAAATAGACTGGTTAAAGGCCCTTCAAAACACCACCATTGAGTCCCGCTACCGTGCGTGTTGGTGAAAGTCGACTGCTTTGCTGGCACGCGAGTGTACGGTACTTGGAACGTGGAGTAATACCACCGTCGCTATTGCTGCGTTGATCCAAAGTGACTGTTCGTGCCGTGTGGAGTAACGCGCGTTTACTCCACCCCTGTCACTGCCCGTGAAAGTTTGCTCGACGCTGATTGATTCGTGCGAGTTGATGCTGCCGAGCGTCCGAGCCGCCACTTGCCTCAGTCGCGTTGCGGAACTAGGAACAATACGGAGCAGCAGCCGGAGGAGGCAGCCGGAGGAGAAAGCAGCAGCAGCAGTCCCGGAGCAGACGTAGCAGTCCTCGGAGGAGAAAGCGGATGCAGCCAATGGAAGCCCCTGGAGGAAAACGTTGAGAACGATGTTGTATAGTCGGCGGGAAACCGTCAAGAAAATAATTTCCATTACATAAGAGAAATTTAACTTCATTGCATAACTATGGAATATAAACTTTTATTACATAACTATGAAATATAAACTTTCATTACAAGCACGTTCTTTGTGGAACCACAGAAAATTTTTTCAAAAAATATAAACTTGCATTGCTAGCTGGTTTTTGCAGAATTTCGAGTGATATTTCTTGATCATATATAATTAGTAGCCCTGAAAAGGGGCGGTTTTTTTTTTCATTTTAAGTTTTTTTGCTCTAAATTACTGTAAGACATGTTCTTTTTCGAACCGTCGGGTCGTCGGGCATTATCTCCTCCACAGCAGCAGCTGCAATATTTTTTTTGAGCGGTAGTAGTGGTACTGGAGATTTGAGCTGCTGCAATTGCTCAGGCGTCAATACTTTCTTTTTCAGCTCAAGATGAACAATTGTAATCAGCCCACCATCACCCCGTTGATCTTTAATCAGCTTTTG
>JAPYZL010123107.1:0-15562 GCA_030522825.1 Platygaster orseoliae
TCATTTGAAGGTTGGTACTATATAAAAATAATATGCATTTAATACTAGCGACGCCATCTATGTGTCAGACCGGGGACTTATCAGCCAACCTGTTAATAGATACCAGCTCCGTGTTTCGTATTGATTCATTAACGTGAAATCTATGCATTATCCAATTCGTGAGGTTTATCCAAGTTTGACTATATTTCAAAATTACAAGAAATATAATAATAATGCAATGCATTCGAATGTGTTTGTAACTATTTCAAGTTTTTAACTTGGATATTTTTGGGAAATCGTTTTTTTAAAGTTAACTCGTGGAAAAAAGTCTTGTTTCTCACGCCAAGAACTTTTTGTAACCAGAAAACAATAAATTAAACGAGTTTGACTTGTAACTCACTTGATTTTTTGAAAAAACATAGATCTAAAATTTTGGTGTACTTTTTATTCTAAAGTGAATAAACCGGAAAAATCAAGTCAGAAAGTGCAAGTCATAAATCATTTTATTAATAGTGATTAAGAAATTTGAAATAGAAAAGTGCTAGTCGCGGTATTTTCATAATTGTGCACCGATCAGACAATCGAAGTAACGCCCAATTATGCAAATAGGAATGTTTATTATTGTTTCTGCCGGAATTCATCTCCAGGAAGAGCGTTTAAAAATATGTAGTTATTGAATCATCTCGACGTTTGATCTTTCGATCAGATAATTGATGAAAATCATTCTTTTGAATTTACAACTGTCAGGGAACTCAACTTCCTGATTATTTTGCAATTTTTGAATAATTGGAAAAGTTATCTTCCGACACGTAAATGAATGATGCTGAGAATGTATAATTAACTTAAATTAAAAAAAGATTGAAATGGATAAAAAATACCTTCTATTAATTGAAAAATAATTATAATGTAATAAATGATAATATAGGTATACTTTTGAATAAAAAAAAAAAAACAAAAGAAAATATTTAAAATCGCTGAATAGAAGTTTGGGAAAAAGTACATTCTGAAGTGTGAACACTTATACAAAGCAAACAAAACGAATGATTGAATTACTCAGAAAACTAACGATAAAGACGAAAAGACCTCAAAGAATCGCGAGTTTGTTGCTTCAGTGAGATCACGAGGAATTAGCAGAAACATGCAAAAATTCAGAGTGAATCTTTGCTGAACGAATTATTGTTTAAAAGCCTACGTCTCTAAGTTTTCATTAGTTTTGAGTGAGTTGTTGATACAAAGGTATCAACAACATTCCAAGGATGCTGTACCAAAATTTTTTATGGGAAAGGGTAAACTCCATTGACGTCGCAAACAAATTTTTCATGAAGGAGGAAAGCAAGCTCAAATGTCAAGAGGGTCGTGTGTGATTACATATACATATATTTTTATTTTAATGTGTCAAAATGTTCTAGTATCATGCATTTTTAAGAATAGATTTGCTAAGTTCGAGTTTTCATTTTCTAAAAGGGATGGTATGTATTGTGCATACATTTTTCATGCATTCTTGACTTTTTGTATAAATTTATTGTACATACAGATTTTTGTGCAGTGGTCGATTGTGCATAATTTTTTGTGCAAATTCAAATTATAGCTTCTCCTTCATATATACAAGAAAATAGTTGCAACAATCGATGAAAAATCTGAACTGCATCCTTAGTGATTGGCTTTTTAAAAAAAAAGGCGAAATTGTTAGAAGAATCAGAAATTTCTTATAAGAATTCCGTTTTTCATAAAGTCGACTTTATAAAATTCTTATAAAAAAAATTTTCTAATGAAAATCATTAAAATATTAAATCACTCAGTTTAAATTTATAATTATTATTATTGTATATTATAAAAGACTCATAAAAAACCAGTCATACTTGTATAAAAAATTAAATAATCTTATAAAAAATGAATCATGAAATATCATTATTTATTGAATATTTCAATATAAAATACTATACGAAACCTTAATAAAAAAACCGTTTTAAAAGAATATTAACAAAGAAAACTCTGAAAATATAGTCATCAACTTGAATTAGAAAAAACAAATAACTTGAAAAATTTAGAAAGACTTTTTTTCGGAAAAACTGTTCGAATATAAAAATTTCTTACAAAATAAATTTTCGTATATATTTTACACAAAAAAAAATTTTGATAAAAAAATTATTCTCTAAAAGTTTCTACGGAAAATAAAATTTTTTATGAAAAACGTTTTTATAAGGTTTTTATAAGGTTACTATTTTAAAAAGTTTTTCTTCTAAGAATTTTATGAGGTCGATTTTATACAAATATGTATAATGTTTTTATAAAATTAAAAATCACCAGGGTTACAAATCAGCAACACAAGTATTGGTATTATTTACAAGTATTTTGAATTACTTATTTTATAATTATTATTAACGATTGCATTCTTAAGAAGCATTCGTCAATTTTAGGTTGCTTATTACAAGTTGATATAATTCCAAACAAAGGTATCGTTTTTTTATGAATTTGAACAATTATAATATGCACAATAGAGCGCTGCACAAAAATCTGCATGCACAATAAATTTATGCACAATGTTAACAATGCACAATAAATTTATGCACAATAGATACCCTCCCTTCTGAAATATTTCACTTTTGTTTATATGACAGTTATCTTATTTATAACACTTATTAGTATAATATCTTTTTAATATAAGTACGAAGTTTTAGAGATTTCGAGTATTTTAACAGATGTATTGAAAAGTAATATTGGCATAGATTTTAAGCATTTATTATTTCTCGTATTTTAAGGAATTATAAAATTTTATTAGATTTTTAATACCTTAATACTTTTTGACATAGATTCCGAAAATTTCATGCTTGAAATTTTAAAGTTTTATAAATTTTTATTATTTTAATAAATTTTCTGTACCATTATAGACTTTTTCATATTTCATGGATACCACAGGAATTTTTTTTTTGTTCAGTATTTGTTCAGTTCCAAAAATGTTCTTATACTCATATAAATTTCTATTTAGAGTTTTAGAATTCGGTGCTTTTGAATTTAAGGTTTTTTTTTCTATCACAACTTGAGAGAATAATAGTTTTTGCAACAGTAGCTTATTTTTTTATTGCCCCAATAAATCTTTTTTGTCGCCAAACAACAATCATAATTTACAAAATTCCATTGCATAGTAATTGAGCTAATAGTAGCAAAAAATATTTGCTGATGAAACAAAAAAATAAGCTACTGCTGCCAATGAAATTCTTTCTGTGAAGTCGTGTTTATAACAGAAAATGCCAGAAAACTTTATTAATAACATCAGTACAGAAGTTCTAGAAATATATAAACAACTTAAAATCTGTGTGGTTATTATTTTTTTAAAAAAGCTATAAAAATACACAAAACTTTTAGAACTTGGATTCCTAAGCATCGAATTATAGAATTCTCCAGAGAAATTCACGATGATATCGAAAAATCTTTTAAGTTACTTGAAAACTGGAAAAATGAAAAAATGCTCAAATTAAAAAAGAAATTGTTTTGAAAATCACGATAATAGAGTTACATTACACTTTATACACATGGTATATAAAAAATGTGTGACTCTGGATTCCAAAACTTGTATAACTTTAAAATACCGGAATTCAAAAATTGAAAAGTCGGATTCCTGTAACCATACTGTAAAATTTTTAAATAATAACATCCTGGAGGAAATACATTTTTTCTTAAAACTCTTCCCTAAAATCATATAAATGTTTATTTAAAAATAGTTGACAATACACAAACATTTTTTTTCACACACAATTTATGTGAAAAAACACAATTTGACATAACAAATTTTTTTTGCAGCAGTAGCTTTTTTTGTTGCCTAAATAAACCTTTTTGCTGCAAAAAAACTCCTTCTGTCAAATTGTGTTGAAACAGTACTTTTTTTGATACAGTAAATCCTTTTTTTTTCGTGTAGCTGTTCCGCGAGACGAAAGATAAGACCAAAAGCCCAGATCTCTGATCACCGCCAGCACGTCCGCCGGACGACGTGTATTCTGACGAAACGAGGAGTCGCGTAACGGACAATTTTATTTTTATATGATTTTAGCGCTAACCTTCCTCTCGCCCTCTCTTTCTCTTTCTCGTAATCGTTTCGAGAGCACGGTTACCATAAGGCCTTACGACTATAGAAATACCGCGGACTCGACGGAGAGAGATCTTTAAACTTTCACGTTGCGAAATGATAGTCAAACATTCAACGCGAGTCTGCAGCCACATCGTTGCTCTCCGCTGCCGTATATCTTTCTTCCTCGCGAACTCGTGTTTCGAACACCCACCCCTCCCTCCCTCCCGTTCCCCCCTCAGTTATTTTTTAAAATTTTTGTTAACGCAACATTCGATTTTCAAACACTCGTCACACGCTGTCTCGCGGTTAAGGGAAAGGGGGGGGGAGGGGCTCGTTTCATTTCATCAATCTGTATCAACATTGACGGGTAACTGACGGACGGCTCATATCGAAAGAGCTCGGGTAATGGTTTTTTTTTTGCGTTCGGTCAATCATGGAACTTGTACGGAAAAATGTATCTCTTGTTGCGCGAACTCTCGAGGTTTTCCGATTTTTCCGATCGGGATTTTTCTGGCAAAGATTTTGGGGGGAGATTATTCGAAACATGGTTTTCAAGTATCTTTCTAAAGGGAAAGATTCGTTGTGAAATTGGAGCAATGTTCAGATTCTATGAATTTTTAAATCAGAATTTTTTAAATACCATTTATCAAAAACCAAAACAGACACTGACAATGAGAGTCCTAATCAAATGTATGATTCACTAATATTTTCTCGAACCTTGGTCATTTAAAATCAACTATTTTGTGTTCATAGTTTTTTTCTTCTACAATTTTAGCTTACATAAGTGTGTAAATGACTTTTTTGTGTTTTATATATATATTTAAGTGTTTGGGAAGCCCCTGAAATAAAATGACTTAAAATTATTGACTATGGTAACTCCAAGAAATTTTATTCTTTATTTTATTTATAATTTAAATGCGAGTAAATTCGATAAATTGTCTATAAAATTTCAAATTTTTCATTAATTATTAACACTATATGACAATGTTTTAATTATAATTGTCTTAATGGCAAACATTGTCTAACTTCATACATAAACAAATCTTAATTTCAAATGTGAAATAACAGACAAAAGAATATTTATATTGTACATATCCGTTTTGTACAAACATCTAATTAATATTTTCAATAAGATCGTATACGTCCTAATTTACAAATGAAGTTGGTTCGTTCCTTCGATATTATTTGTGAATTTTGTTTTTAAGAATTGAGATTTTGTATAGCAATATCTGTTACTGAATAAATTAAATCATATTGAATATTATGATTTCTTTCACATTTGAAATAAAATTCATTTGTCTGTTTTAGGATATAAAATATTACTTTTAGAATCTTAAATATCCAGGCAAGGTAAATAATTTGAAAAAAAAAAAAACTAAAAATGTTTGGAAAGATAAGAACTTAATTTAAAAGATTAGAAGATGAGAAGAAACTTAGATTGAAATTAGAACTGGGAACTAAGAATTGAAATAAATTTTTCTATTTGAAATAGATTTTCTATTCACGATTAAAATTGAGAGGTTCTTTTTGTGCTTGATACATAAACGTGCAATTATCAACTTTTATAACATATCATTATATTTATCAATATCTTTTTCTTTTTGTGTTTGTACTAAATTTATCTGATTTTTAACTATACAAGTGTTTATTTGTTTATTTACCAAATGCATATTTAACATGCTTATGTAACAAAACAATGTAATTCTACAAATATAAAAATTGAAACAAATTTTCCAAATTGAAACAGATTTTCTATTAATGAATAAAATTATATTTTGTGATGCTTTGTAATATTTTGAAAATTTCGAGATTTTGTAACATTTTGAGATTTTTAATTAACACTCAGTAACTTTTTGTGATATTTTGTAAAATTTCGTGATTGTAATATATTCTGTGAAATTGTGATATTTTTTGACATTATGTGATTTGGTGATTCGTGATATTTCGTTAAATTTTGTAATATTTTGTAACTTTTTTATTTTGTGACATGGTATGACATGTGATATTCTGTGACATTTTGTGATTTTGTTATATTGTGATATTTGTATATTTTGTGACATTATATGTATGTGTGTGTGTCTGTGTGTGTGCAGCGGGAGTGTAGTTGGGGGAGTAGATAATATAAGTTCGCTGATAAAAATTTGCCTACAACCTTCAGACGAACATGGTTAATGACTGTAAAAATTTTCAGAACGTTTCATACAGTAGGTTTGACGTTATAGGCGGACAACATACAGACTTTCACACTTACATCTATAGATTATATTATTTATATTAATTTTTTTATTTATACTTATGTTAACTTAAGAGTTTTTGATAAGAATTTATTTTTTCAAAATTATTGATTAAGTACTTTGCATGTTTGCAAGGTACTACATTGATTTCGATGACTCCTCTCTGACTTGCATACTTATTCCGATCATTTCTATACAAACGATCAGAATATATGTATAACTAAATGTAATGTCATACTTCCATGACTTGAATACATCATACATATGCAGTAAGAAATTGCCGTTCGTTCAAGTGGAAAACAAAAAAAGAAGAAATATGTATACATTTGCACAGTAGTTATTAATTGCAATGATTTTCTCTGTCACTGGGCTAATCGATTGAATTGGTAATACGGTCTCATGTATATGCGATTTGACATATGAGATTTCTTTGCTATAAAGGAAAATGTGTTTTGATGAATATTACCTTGAAATTGAAATTGAAAACACTAATTTATCAACATTTTTCAGCAATAAATTTATTGATTCATCCAATTCAAAAAAATTACCCTATAATAATAATTTGTTTAAGAAACATTTCATTTTAAACTCGAGGATCAACAAATGAAAATTTGTTTGCCCTAAATAAAGAAAATAGCTTGGTGTATTGCTATATACTTCATTTTTATTACAAAACTGCGTAAACCCAGTGACACAGTTATAATAATATTCAAAGAGTTTCTCTCACACTTTTGTTCGCTAAAAATCACTTACGCAAAATATAATAGCAGCAATTGAACGAATTTGTAGTCAAGAAAATTAGACAGGTTCGAGTTCAGAGTTCTTAACGTAGTCTGTTTATCTCATGAATGACGAAAACGCCACGTAAACCTCTCGACACAGTTTCGATACTAAAAAACTTTATCTTGAGCATCGTCGTAAAAATTTTCATGGTCAGTGGAAGGAACTCGACTTAATAACCACAAATCGCGATAATTATTTTATGGATTCATTCACTTATTTAGATTTTTAAAATAGTCTGTTATTTCCAAGTTTCACGGAACTTTCTTATATATATTCAATGACGCTAATTGTATTGTTATGTTATAAAAAAAAACAAAGCTATCAAAAAAATGTACTACATCAAACTTGTCAGTGATGTTGTTGCGTTGAAAAAAATTATTTGTGTTTGATTAGGCAAGTCGAAAGTGTTTTCTAAAATGGTTTTTTGATCTATGCCACATGCTTGATGGGAAATTTTTTGTAGACTTCGTAATCTTGCTTGTACCGTGGAATTCCATGTGAATAAATTTGAGAAAGAAAGTTTGATGCTTTTGAATATATTACGTTATTTGCATTGAGCCCACACTGCGAAAGTAGTATTGCCAAATCCATGGGATATTCATTTTAAAATCATGTGTAGTAAAGATTTTCGTTATAAAATTGTTTTTGTCAATACAATACTCGATATAGTTTATGTTATTTAGCAGAGAACGAAGAAAATAATTGTATTCATAAAAGTTATTCATTCAGTTAGTTTCTGCTTCTGGTATACCTACCAAGAGGAAAATGAATAAAACATCGTAGGTCTAAAAAACGTTGTATTTCAAGTTAAAGAAATTCTACAAGTGGACAAACATAAGGAATAAAAAATACATTAGATAATCTGTATAAACAGGATAAAACCATCATGAAAATGAATTGATAGTAAAAAAGATGATCAATTTATCCGTTTTACAAAGTTTTTTATGACATTCAGCAATAAAGTAACGTGTTTGAATGTCAGCCACTTTTGCTAGAGATTCATGGACGTATCAGTGACTTTCCTTTAACGAGTAGAATGCGATTTTCGATCCGATCGAAATGGCCAGTGAAACCATTGTATAGACCAACCACAGAGCTAATGCCAGAACACTGTATTTGATGACATTATGTAATAAGATGATTCTGGAACAAGAGAAATCCAAACAATGTATATTCACGATTTTTGGAGGTACGAAAACTATTCAAAAAATTAAAAATGAAAAACTTTCGAAACTCAAGAATATTTGATTGATTTGATGATTTATATGATTTTCAAGTCATTGAAGTCTGGAAAAATTTTTTTTGATTTCTAATCTTTTTGATATTTTTCGATATTTTTTCGGTGTTGGTATAATCATTATTATCATTGATAATTTTTTCTGTGTCATTTTCATAAGTTTTCCAATTATCACTATTTTTTTATTGCTACAAAATAATAATTAGACGTCTATGATTGCATGGTTAGTTCCAAAATCAAGCAATTTATACATGATATTCTGATGTATAATGCATGGATTCATACGACCATACGTTATCAAATATCGTGTATAAAGAAAGTCCATTCAACAATGATTATGCACGAAAAAATCGTATTAGGCCCACGAATGTATATGCAAAATGATTGTGAAGGTGAAATCGTAAGAGTGACTTGGGAAAAATATTATATAAAAAGAACTGCGCACGTCAACTGCCTTGACTCACTCAGAAGATTCATATGGTATAGGTTCTTGCGCAAATCGATGGCGATGTGCAAACATTGTTCGATTTTTTTCTCTTGTTGATCATGCGTCATGATAATCATGAATTCGTCCACTAAATTCAATAATATGCGTTTGGCATCAACGTCAGAAGAAAAAGGTAAAAAAAGGAAAGACAAAAACGAAGGAATGAATTTAAGAAGGTCACTTTTGTGTTTTATATTATTGAGGGGAATTGCTTTTAGTAGTAGTGTGTTTATGGTGATATTAGAATTATTGTTTAGTGGAAAAATAGAAGAAGTTATAGTAGTAAATGACAAAAATAAATTATGGAATGAGTAAAATTTATCATAAATGTACCTAGTGAAATTTATACAGCATAACAAATGGTTTCATGTAAATTATTCAGAAATCTCAAATTTTCACACTGAAAAATAACAATAATCGTTGTTTTAGAAGAATTTTTTTAAATAAAAATTCTGATTTTTAATTTATGGCTAGGATAACTGAGAAAATAAAAACCCGAAAAATTGTATCAACTTAGTGTATGATAAAAAAAAATGAAAGGTTAAAAAAGCCCCAAAATTCTTCATAGAAATCTCTAAAAATGTCCAAAAATCGTTGGAATTATAGAAACTCACAAGAAATAATGAAAGTAATAAAATTCTATGTATAAACCCTTTTCTAAACAATCTGAGTGAATGCCTACTATCTACAAAACATCGATTTCTAGAATATCAAATTCTAAAAAAGCGTATATTTATAGTAAATAATAGAAATACAAAAAATCTTTAAAAATACTGGAAATTTTTATGAAATCTTATGAATACTTAAAAATGCGGAAATAGAAAAGATCTATGGAATGCTTGAAATTAACGTAGGTATATTGTTTTCAGATATCTATAAAATTATGAAAAATCTATCTAAATTAAAATTCTATAGCATGTAATTCTGAAAATCTCTATAGTAATCTACAATAATATTTGAATCCTGTACAAAAAATTAACAAATCTGGTGCAATTCCCAAATACTTAAAAAATGTGAGAAATGCTGGAAGTATTTTAATATTCAAAGACTATGTATCAATGATTTTCTCAAAAACGTATAAAAATTACAGTTCTTAAACATAAGATTTTAGAAATTCATTTAAAGAAACATCAAACTATCAGAAATTTTCTTAATTTTATAAATGATAAAAAAAGTACTGAAAATCTGCACAAAATGTACTGTTTTCTGGAAAATCAATTAAACTTATCAAAATCGTTAAAATGTTCAATACAATAGGATCGAATTCTAGAAAACAATAGAGTGATGTATAAAAATACTAAAAATCTATAACAATATTAGAAAATACAACAAAATTTTATTAATAACATACAATATGAAAATTCTCAAAATAAATGAACCATTGAAAATCTGTGTAGTTATAATTTTTGTCAAAATTGTATAAAAATATTTCAATTTTATAAATCAAATTCCTACAACATAGACAGCTGTCGAAAAACCTATAATAATATATATTAACGATAATTACTTGAAAATCTCAAAAATCGAATTCTATTATACTCAATATGTATATTTTGAAAAAAGTGCAACTCTGTACTTTAAAAGTTGCATAACTGTCATTTAAAAAATCATAATATCCCGTAGAAAATATAATTTTTTTCGAAAAACTCCTGAAAATTTTTCTGTCTACGCCTCTGTTGTGTTCAATTTTAAAAATGCTTCAAATGATGTATTGAATTGTTTACTCGTCTATAAATGGTATTTCAGGCATTTTCACATATTTTTTAAATAAATGAAAAAAAAATGTAAGAGTGACAGATATTATCACAGAATTTAATGGTGAATCGCATGCTTCGTACTTGGCCATGCGTTTTTTTGCCATGGGTATGTTGCTGGGTTCGTCTTTGAAAATGTAAAGCCTCAAGCCGCTCACACATTTCTTCATATAGTCATCCCAGTCAAAATTATCCATTGAAAAAAAAAAAATTTCCTTATCCTTGCTGGACAGATTCTGCCAAAGGGTTTTTGTATTGTCATAACCGAATCTCCAGTCCCTCAAGCTAAAATACGACGTCACCTCTGCGAATTTGTGCATTTTCTTGTACATCTTCAACACTCTGAAAATTATCAGAACAACAACAAAAACATTCAAGTTATAGTCGACGTGTTTATAATTGCAAAACAAATAATTGAGTTGTTTTTGTGAAATACCTTGGTTTTTTGCCCATGAAAAACAAGGCTATGTCAATAAAGAAGGCTGGGACGATGTGTAGAAAAAATGCCAAAAAGTGGTACAGGTATAAGTATTTTGTTGTCGCTATAAAGTAACACCATATGCTTTTTGTGCTCGGAGTTTGTTTGCCATACTTGAAAGCCAGGTCTGTGTATCTTCCCCAAGTGATGTTATTGTTCCAAGAGGATGGGTAACCATATATTGGAGGTTCTGAAGCTTCGTTTCTAGAAATTTTCAAGTTCATTAGTTCATCACGTACTCAAGCAGTTGACGGTATTTTATTTATGCATAATTGTTTCTTAAATACTTAAAATCCTTGATAATACTGTTTTTTTTTAATCTTTGTAAATTGGAATTAAATAAATAATCTTTATTCCACATATAAATGTAGTTTAATTTTGTTATTCATAATTTTTTATCTTAAATCATTTTTTAAGTATATTTGCATGCATTTTTTCATTGTTCTCCAATGACTATTACTTTTTCTCAATGATATATGAAAAAATTACTTTTTATTCGCTACGTCCCAAGCTATTGCAATTAAGGCATTGACCGTGAAGTCTGCTGGTACTAACTCAGCGGTGCAATTCAGATCCATGTTCATTGTCCTGATCAATCCTGCTCCTCCCCCAACCAATGCTCCAGTTGGTCCGTTTATTCGTTGGCTATCTATCCACCCTTCCAGGGGCTCACGATAAGAAGAAATTACTGAAAATACAATTTTTTCGATTTTCGAACATGAGACGTGGCGGCACAGAAAATTTATTCTCCATTTCACAAGTCCATGAACTAAATAATGAAATACAGAGTGTACCGAATTCCTCGTGCCAAGCATAAAAACTCGTCAATTTTTGTTAAATTTTGGGTTCAAAAGTTCTGTAACACTTTTCAAAATTCTTAAAAAAAAAAGTAAAACGTTTGCAAATTAAATAAAAATAGTCTTTGATTCATCATATTCGAAAAATCAAAATTGAAATTAAAAAAAAATCATTTCATGGACTTTTAGAATTTTCGTATTTCATCTTATATGTGAAATTTTGTAGTATTTTCTAGTATTTTAATGTATCGCTCTGAAAATTAATGAAATTATAGGTGCTGTAGTGAATATTAAAAATTTCAACGATTTTCAGTATGTATATTAAATTTTCAATGAACAGCATCTTACATCCAGATTCCAAGTAAAAATTTTATTCGAACTTTTTTAATTTCTTTACAATTTGAAGAATAAAACTGTATTTTTATGGTTTCCTGGACTTTTAGAGTAATATATTCAACATTCAAAATTGTATATATTTTCAAGAAAATTATATTTCGAGAAATAATTCATTTCTTGTCTTTATCGCATTTCTTGAGTATTTATGAAATGTAAAGGATTTTCCAGTGTTTTTAAAAATGTTTAGTAGCGTTGTTAACTGCTGTAAGATTTCGAGAAATTGATGCTTTGAAATTACAATTTCAATATATTTTTTTATGAATTTTTTTTTAGACTTTTTTATTTCATTAGTATTTATTATTTTATGTGCATTTTCTTGTATTCTTGTAGATTTTTATTATTTATATAAATTGTTACACAATTTCTTGAGAATTTGATGCATCATGATTCACAGTTTCATAGATCATAAACAAGGCAACCAAAATTGTTTCCGATAAAATGCAAAATATTTATTTATTTATACATGAAAAAATAGGGAAATATTTATGATAGGCAAGAAATATTTAGAATCAAATGCAAGTAAATTTTATGTTTTTTGTACATTTATTTATATTTTTGGCTCCTAATCAAAGTTGTTGCAGAAAATGAAACATGTTTTGCTAAGTTCTCTTCGACTTATAATTCGATTAGCATTATGTTACAATTATTTATTTATCTTTAAATATTAACAGATTGTGAATCTGTAAACATGTGACATGGTGAATAATTTCTCGGTAATTTTCAAACTGCAAATTAAGGAAAATGCAATGAGTTAAATTAAATTAAAGAAAAAGAAAACATAATCCATATTATGTGCATTTTCAAAATTTTTTGTTTAATTTTTTAATTCTCAATTTTTAATTTAATTTGCAAATAATCGAATGCAAATTAAATGAAAATTAGAATTATATGAAAATTAAAGAAAAAGAAAATGGCGAAACACGCATAAGAAATAAATATTTTTTATGGTCAAAAATTGTTGAAAATATTTAGGATTAAAAATGAAAAACCTTGAAATGTTTACGAAAAATCTAAAAGTGGCGAGATATTTTTGTTCCACCAAAAACTGCCAAAATATTTATTTAAATATTTTTTATTTAATTAAATATTTTTAGTTACCCTGATCATAAAAATTCGTTTGGACTCTTTAGAAAACAGTACTTTAAAAGATTTATATCACTTTAAGTACTTTTTAAATATAAGTATATTTATTCTAGTATTTTTATAAAATTAGAAATTATATTAACGATCAAAAAACGAAAATAAAACAGTCTTTTACATATTGATTTTCTATCAAAATTCCACAGCAGGTTGTGTTGAAACAGCACATCTTCTTGCTGCTACAGCAAATCCTTTTTTTTCGTAATAATTCAGCAACAGAGATGGGTGCTATTCGAACGATTTAATATTTTATTTGAATTTGAATTTTTTTGTTTTATTGACTACAGTGACATTGACTTAGAGTTAATAGTCAAGATGAGTTAGTCATATTTCCCCAGATGATATTTTCTTAAAATTGCACATTGTTAGAAGTTCTTATTGACTTCTTTGGTGTTGTGCGTTTTTTAAAAAATTGCTTCTGACAGTAGGTAGATGTTATTAATAAATTAATAAACTATTGCTTTGGCATTATGTCTTATTTCTTTGGCTCCGAAGATCGAAAAGAATTTTCATTCACAGTATACATTCACGAACTTCCTGAATTTGTACCTTCCCTCAGATGACTATTTCGATTATAGCACCTGCAAAAAGCCTGTGCGAAACTCGCCAAAACTTGTTATTGCTCCGAACGTTCCACTTTCGGATAAGGCAAAACTTGGCCGCGATAATTACAGACTCGGAGAGTATTTTGTCTTGAGGGGTTAAAGCGTTTAGCGACAACATCGAAGTGGAACGTGAGATATAACGTACCTATAGCGGGCCTGAATATCGCTGTTGGTAAATCTTTCCCATACTGACGAACTATTTGCTCGGCGATGCACTTTGTGTAGGAATAAGTATTCGGGAAATTTCCCAGCAAAGTTGTCGTAATGGCATCCAGATTATCCTCGTCCAAACTTTGCCCCAGCTGAATGGCATTATCTCCTGCGTCACAACATTTTCACTTGTACTGCTTTATTTTGGCTGAGCATTTTTGGCTCTTTTTTAATGAAAACTGAAGTACAAATGTCATTTACTTTGAATTAGTATGGTTAAAGTACTATGAATATATCACATCGATATTCAAAATGACAGACTTTTTTAAAATTTTTTTTCTCTTTAATTTTTACTTTGCTGGGCCCACTCAACATATTTTTAATGCATTAATTTATTTAAGTAATAATACTTATTTTTATTTATTCATGTGTCTTGTCTTGAGGTCTTACTTTCATGAAATCGAAATTGAATCTGAACTCCCAAACTTTATATTTTAATTGAATTTGAGTACAAATAAACAACAATATTGATGTTCTTATACAAATAAACATGACGTTTCGTTCTTCAAAACATCCGAACAGACGAATTTTCAATTTTTGCGTTTCAATTTACCTGTGATTGGCGGCTCATAAAACTTCTCCAAAATTTCGTTGCGAACGCAGTTGCTGTAGGCGGTACTCACGTGAATAAAAGCCTGCAAAATGCACCACGAGGGAGAAATGAAAAGGACGAATTGCACAAATGGCAATTTTTCGATCCTTCAAGTTTTTAATATCAAGTTTCTGACGGAAGTATTTCGTACTTTTTCAATAAAAAAAAAAAAGATTTTGCATTCGGTTGTGAAATTGGAAATAATAATTGGAAATAGTTTTGACACTCTAGATGTTTGTCGCGCAGTGAAATCGAAACTTTAATTACCGTGCAAAGAGTTTTCCGATGCAAAAGCGATCGAGGAAAAAGTTTTTTTCTCGAGGACGAGCAGGGAAGAAAGCTTTTGTATTTTACCTTTAGATTACGCATGTCTCTGCAAAGATTCAACATTTCTTTCGTGCCGCTGACGTTAATGGCCAACGCATGTTTCAATTTTTCATTGAATCTGACCGTCGCAGCGACGTTGAATACGACAGATACTTCGCGCAACAAAAGCTCTCTGTCCGCGAGCGATATTCCCAACCCCGGTGCGCTGCAGTCACCCGAAACCGAGACTATTTTGTGACGGAACTTGGGAACTTGACTCTTCAGTAGATCGAAAACCTGCAAATTTTATTCAGAATTTATCGTTTCTCGTTTAGTTAGTACTTGCATACTCGTATTACTACTTCCTAATAGGGGGGGACTTCAACATCAGGCACCCCAAATAGCGAAACGGGACAACTACCAATGCAGGAAACTCCCTATACAATTACATCGAGGAACACGCCGACGAACACAGGCTCACTATCACTTTCACAAGGACAC
>JAPYZL010123142.1:0-29421 GCA_030522825.1 Platygaster orseoliae
GCAAAACCGAAGGAGTACTACCAAAATGGTATCAAAAAATTGGAAGGTCGTTATAATCGTTGTATCGCTCTTGAAGGGAACTATGTTGAATAATAAAAAAACGAATTTTGACAAAAAAATAGGTTTTTCTTTGTTAGACCGGGGACTTATCAACCAACCTGTTACAGTTAATTCAAAATAAGAGCAATTCAGAATCTACTTTCATAGCGATTTTTTAAATAAGAAAAAGTCTCAATGTGTACTCAGAATGCACGACATAATTATAATTCCGATGTGAAGATGTTTAATTTTAGGATTGCGGTTTTCCGAATGGTAACTTACATTTTTCATAAGGTTTATTTCGCAATCATTTTTTATAGGAAAATGAACTCTACGACACATGTCAGTTACCACACATAGAACCGCTAACCTTCAATTGTAAAAGTTTGAAGGATCGCAATGGTACTATGGTAGGACTCTCGAGGCCAGAACCAGCTTAGCTCACTTACTCGATACTTCTTAAAAATAAGTAGAGATATCTTTTTGATTATTGATGATCTTTTTCCGACATTAAAGTTAATTTATTTCTGATAAATATTTCAAAATAAATTATGAAAACTTTATCTTTTAAATCAGTCACAAAAAAATTTATAAAATGACTTTTTTTTAAATTTATTATAATCAATAAATTCAAGTTATGTAGGTAAATGTTATTTATACGAAGCAATAAATATTTAACAACTCTTGAATATCATTTATGGTTAGTTATTAATTTTTCAAGAGTTTTTAAATTCAATTAAATTTGACAACATAGTTTTTCATTTATTATAAAAATGTTTGTTTACTTGTGTATGCTCGAAAGTTGACATGTATACTATTTTTTCTCGAATTTTTTTTTACGAAAATTGGTCATTTAGGGTTAATTTTTTGCGTCGCAAATTGGCGTTTCCCAGGCAAATGACGCAACACGGGCAGTGAATTTTTGAAATGACGGCAGGAGGTCCGCCATATTAGATTTTAGCACTCGCTCACTTGAGCTTGTCAAAACAATTCTTTTCGCATCAGTTTTTGTTTCGGATCAGTTTTCACGTCATCAGATTACAACAAAATTTTGTGTAATAGGAACTTTACATGGAATTCATCTGTAATAGTGAGTATCTTTCGAGAAAATTTCGTGAAAGCGCTTTTGTGAATCCACCATTCATTATTGCCTGTAAAACAGCAATTTTCGATGCAAAAAATTGACCCGAAATGGTCAATTTTCGGAAAAATTTGCGAAAACAACTTCAAAGCCAGGTTTTGTTTTATTGCTGTATTCTGAATTTTGAAAATTAGAAATTTATTCTATTTCTCTATTTATTTAAGAAAAAAAAATTAGTAAGTACCTTACATAATGTACTCACAATAAGGTTAATTCTATCTCGTAATACCCTATTGTAATAACGTTGTCATTTAAATAATAAGTTTGCTAAGACAATGAAATTTCTATCTATATATTTCGAAAATAAAAATAAATAATTATCATTGTTCAATATTTGAATTTAAATTGCTTTCAAATAAAAACTATAACTAAAACTGAATGGTGATTGGCACACGAAGCCCCTATAGTAAAAATAAAAATAGACATAACGAGAATAATAAAATAAAATACCAACAACCCTCCAAGCATTGGACGCTTTCAATTTTTCGAATTTCACGATTCAACCCATAATGGGAGGTTGTGCCATAAGAGGTACGTCCATCTAACTCATTTACTTTTTACCTTCATTATTTCATGTGCAATTCGCGTCGTTAGCGTTAAAAGGTTGTTTTTTCGTCCCGAGGGAGAATTAACGAAACGACGTTCCGATGATGGTTTCGTTTCTGGTCCAGAGCGAGGCGAGGAGAGCGCGCGAGTCCGAGCACTCCGAGCGAGTCCGCGATGCTGGTACTCGCTAGCTAGGATTCTACGGTAGTCGCGGTTTCTGGTTGGTCGGTAAGTGGGACTAGCGGGGACTCATAGGCAGGATCCCTCCTACGAGAGCTCGCAGTCGGACTCGAACACGTACCCATCGCGTTTCCAGCGGTTTTTCAAGTGCACGCGAGTAGAGTCAAGTTCAAGTGCGAATAGCAACACCCCGCGAACCTAGCAACTTGGTTTCCCGCCCTTGAACTCGTTTAGTTTTCTATCATTTTTTATTTCCTCCCTCACCCAAGTTACCTTTTCTATTAACACGGTCCCGATTACAGTTCTCGCGCTCGATTTTCGCGTTTCGCGTTATATTCCCGGCGAGTGAACGCGAATCCGGTGACGGTCGTTTACAGTGGGAACCGAGGGAAAGTCCTCAAGGTACGGTAATCAAGGATTTTCCTAAGGCATGAATTTGCGCTCGGGGCGTGTGTTGATCGCTTTTCAAGCGTGGAAGTGGCAGAAAACTTGACGGTGCGATAAAGAGAATATGATTTAAGATGTTGGAAAATATTTGGTGAATTCTCAGATTTTTTCGTTAGGATGTATTTTTTTATTGCATTTATAAGAGAATCGATCCCTTTTATTGTAGGATATTTTTTTAAGTTGCTGTATTGAAGTGATTCCATGGATTCTTTATATTTTATGGATGAATTCAAGGTGTTGAAAATTTTTTATAAAACGAGAATACGATTTCATTAGTATGAATATATACGTTAAATTTTATTATATGAGAATTCTTTCCTTATTACTTTTAGTAGACAAGAATTTTGAAAATTTAAACAGATTCTACGATTTCATACAAAATTTTATAGTTTTTAAATGCGTTGAAATAGTAAGATTCTTTTATTTTTTATAAGAAGTTCCCTGAAAAAAATTATAATTATCAGTCATCATCCAGTTTTTTGCATGTCGAAAAGTGCAACTGAAAAAGATTCATAAAGATTAATCTTCTTACATGCAAAATTAACAACATTAAAATGATGAAAGTGTCATTATTTTGTCATAATTCTATATTGTATTCAAGGAACATAGTAGAAAATATAATAGTTGAAAAATTATAGAAAAATGAACATTTTTTTATGCAGCAGCACAGTAAAATATTCAACAAAGTTTAGTGAGTGAATAGTATTAGTTTCTATAACAATGTGTTTATGCATGCCAAGTACTTTCTATGCATTAAAAAAGTTCGAGAATATTGAAACATCCTGAAGGACTCGATATAGGAAAAGTTTTTGTGCATTGAGCTTCATGAGAATCACTATTTACCATAATTCAATAAGTTCTTATGCATTTAATGAACGAACAAAAATTACTATTGAATAATTTTCGGTGCCATATTGATTTTTGCAGTTTGCTTCTTTTAGCCGAAAAATATTTTTTAAATATTTTGAATTATAATTATTTACATTAGGAAGGGAAAACATACAGCTTATGATTAAAATTATGATTTTTACAAAGTAAGTTTTTTCAAAAACCAAAAATGTAATTGACAGCATTTGAGACTTTCTAAAGGCTTCTATCATATTTTTTTTCTGGAAAAAATCTAGAATTAAGAAAAGTGTTTATAGGCTTTGTCAATACAAGTAGCGTCAATTATACATGCGATGAAATATCTATAATTGAATTGTTGAAAAAAGTATCATGAAAGTTTTTGGAAAAACTTATCTCGTAAGTTCGTAACTTAAAAGCCATAACATTACAATAATCTTTTCATGAACAGAAAAATTCTTCGATTTCTCCTTTAAACAATTTTCATTTTAGCATTGTTGACGTTTCGAATAAATAAAAACCCTTTTCAAAACGTTCGTTACATAATTATGTAAATTCATACTGTTAATTAAAGTGCCTAAAATGAATCATGACGTTAGAAGTACTAATATAAAAAATTTACAACTAGGATCTCGCAGAACGATTTTTATTACTTACCGAACCCAGTGGCAACCAATTGACCACTTTTTTAATGTTACACAAATATATAATTATTAACGTAATTCAGTATGTAAATGTGAAAAAGAAACTATCTTCGCGGAGTGTTCGATTACGTTTAGAGCGACTGTGCACGTGCAGAAAAGTATAGCATAACGATGCAAAAACTTCCACTGCACGAAATTACGCTATTTATGAATGCACACACAGAAGTAACGAATTTCTTTCTCTGCGCATCTTAAACTTGGTGAAAAATTCTTTGAACAATAATTTTTGCTAAAGAAATGACTGCGAAAATCATCATGGTATACAAGTTGAATTTTTGTGTTTTTTTGTTGTGTATGTATAATGATATGCTGCATCAAATGACAAAAGCAAATCATAAATGTTTAGTTCCGAAGATTGGTAAATGCTAGAAATGAAATGGAAATCAAGTAATGATCTAGGTTTTGTGTAGATTTCTACAAGATATTTTCAAAGGTTCTCAACTTAAGACATTTCTTGTTGTAAGTCATTTTTTAGGATTCTGGAATATCGAGAATAAGATTCATCAATTTCGCTGTAAAGTTGTTTAAATATGTAGATATTCTTACAAATGTTTTTTTTATGATTTTCGATTATTTTCAGAAGTTAAAATAGTTTTAGTTTTATCATGAAGTGTAATAACATTTTGCAAGATATTTTATTCTGAAAAATTCCACGTTTTATGCGAATTCTGATAGATATTTTCGGAAAATAATACATTCGTAAAAAGTTTGGTTCATTTTTCAGAAATTCGTTCTAATTCACAGTTGACGATGAATATAATTTGTGAAAAATTGAAGAGGAATTTTAATGTGTTGAAACTAAATTTTTTCACAAATATATTGTGACGTAATTCAAACATTTTGTCGTCAGAGGAAACATTTTCGTGTCCAATGAAATTTAGAAAAGGAAAAAATTAACGTTCTTACTCCGAGATTTGAAAAACAATGTGGAATTGCTTAATGAATACAGTTAAATTTACCACTCTTATGAATTTCATCTGTTTTACTAAATAAAATGTAAGCATATGCCAAATCCTATATTTTTGCATGTTTTCTAGTTTTTTTTACACAAATCGCATCATTATCATGAAACATTCTTTTGTTATTAAACTTATAAATTCGAAAAACACAACAACTACAATTATATTCGCAGAACATTTTATCACACGCATGTTATAATTGTTATAGTAGAAATCACGACTATCACTCAGAAATTAGTTTGGAATCTGAAAACTTAAATTAATAATTTGTTAAAAATAAACAAAACAGTTAATGCTATTTTTTGCTGATTTTGAATAAATTTGTGGCTTCAAAGTGTATGATTATGTTTTTTAATGTAGCAGGCACAACCTTAATATTTCACAGAATGTTAATAATCTTCAATTGTCTTTTAAATTAAAATTCGCAGTTCTAAACGTATAATTTATTACCTCCCCTGAGTCAAAATCAATAAAATGAAATTTATATCCGAAAATTTTCGAAGTGATAACTTGAATACATAAAGTAGCTGCTTGTGAGAAAAAATGAAAGTACATTTTCTCATTTAATATACATTATACCTGCATAACCTAAAAAAATACGATTATTTAACACTAAAATCATTCGAATTACAATGACTATTCACGTCATGCCATTCATAGAAAACTTGAAAAAAGGTTTCAAATATATTGGCAAATAAAAGCGCTTTGAAATATGCAAGTTTTTAACAAGGAATAAGAATACGTAAGAGCTAAATTACGAATGTTTGATTTGCGTATATCAAGGTAGCCCAGGTAACGGTTATGTCTGATATTTCTTTTCCAGTCAAAAACTAACCACATTTTTGCTCGAGTTGTGTACCTCGTTGTTTGGTTACTTCCGTAAAAGATCGCCAAGTCAGAACCCACTGATTAAGAACGTGTTGAACGGGCTTTGAAAAACCGTAACGAATTCGCGATTACTACATGAAAAAACTAGACGTAAATTATCGAATTAGGAGAAAGGTCAGTTCATTGCGAGATTAATTACCTCGTTTTTAATGCACTTGCAGCTTATATCTAATGCAGCACAAACTATCGTCTCACGTCAAGAAAAGCACAAGCGTAAAATCATAAACCCCGTAGTACCCATAAATTTCCAAGATGTTGTAAAGAAAAAACCTTGCGAAATAAGCGACTCGAGCTGGAGTAAGGAAGTCATCATTTTCCCTTTTTCCGAGAATTTTCTCCTAATATAAAACAGTTAATCGCATAGTACGGAGGCTCCATCGAATCGAAAATCGTCACGATAATGAAATTTGTTCGGTTATTTCGTATTTCGAAGTTCGAAGCTGCAACTTGGAATGGCGCGAAGCATCTCGAAGGGCCCTTTCTAAACCCAGATTATTCGAGTCACGAGCTTGCGGCATCGATGGGAAAAACTTTAACGTTTAATAGATTCGTTAGTTCATCGACAAATTAATGGAGTAATAATTCCATCTTGTAAATGATACGCGAAGGAAAACCGCGAGTTACAAATGAGCGTTGGAGGCCTGATGAACGGTTATGCACTTTTAATGGCATAGGCCGACAAACGCGTAGGTCCTTTCGAAGGAACGAGGGGAACGTGAAATTAATCGTCGCAGAGGAACGGGAAGGAAAATTTCACCGAGAGCGTGGCGGCAAGAATGGATGGCCCGATAGCAATAATTGTTCGATTATCAAAGCCGTTTTCTTCCGCTTTCGCGATCCGTCGTGAAAAAAAAGCGCCACTGGAAATTGAATTTTCACGGTGAAATTTCGCGTTAGTTCCAGGCATGCCGATAATGCTTCTGCGCAAGTTAAGGGAGGAACAAAAAAGGGGGAAAATTATCGCGATCGTAACAATAAAGAGGCTTTTTTCGGGTCGTTACGCAGCGGATTTGTACTTCATCTTCGGCGCAATACAAACATGGTCGCGCGCAATCGTGGAAAAATCCATCCCCGGAACCTGAGGAATTGCAACGCCGCAGGAAAGCACCTTTTGTTGGTTTACTGCATCGCGTTTTACACTTTTATAAGAACGGACGTGGAGGTAGCGTAATTGCGGCTTATCTCGGTGCCTAATGATTTGAACGAGTCAAGAGCACGTTTTGATCTGCACGTCGAGCATAACGATTGCGCGAATGATGATCGAAATGGTAATTGAAATGTCATTCCGAGAAAACCATCGGGCGCCTTCACGGCCAAGAAAATTGCCCCGTCGCCGCAAAATCAATATCCTCGTAACTTGCTTTACGACGACTGCGTTTCTGTGAGATCTTCATGTCCCTTTTGCTTTCTTTACTTTTTTGTTCCTAATTCTATGCATTACAATGTATTACAATGAACGTCTTTACATTTGAATTGTAGTCGCGTACGTAGAAACGAGTTCAAAGTCTTGAAACTGTACTTTTTTATCGGAACGAAGAAGAATAAATAAATACATTTCCGTGAGTGAACTGTAAAAATCTCAAAGTACGTATTCTCTGGAATTCAATGAACTCAAAAATTTTTATCGGACGATTTCGCGTGAGACATAAATATATTATAATTTTTCAAAAGCTAACTTTTTTGTTCCTTTCAATATGAAAATTGCAGAAGATAAAATTTTTTTTTAATATTTTCATCATGTAATTTTTCAAGAGATCGTCACTGGTCGAGTTTAACACGCGCGAAATTCACGTTATTAACGAAGGTTTTTTAAGGTAAAATAAGTCAAAAAGGGAGAAATGGTGAATAGGAATGGGCCGTGTAGGGCACGTTAAATAATTGCCCGTATTTCGCACGAAATTCATTTACTTTATGGAGAAGAGCACCTGAGAGATGAGCGGCCAGCGACGAAAAATGCCGAGCATTCGCACGCGATAAACCCGTTCGTGGGCAAAGTCCGGAGACGATTTTGCGAAAGCGCTTTCGTGACCAGATGAGCGTAATATTCCAGCGAAATATGTCGGTTATTAAATAGACTATCCGTTTTATCAGGTATATGAAATGTTGTTGCATGTTTTACTTTTTAATGGACTTTAATTAAATGCTGCAAATGCGTCTGGAAGTTGTTAAATATGGAATGAATTCAGTCGAATTCTAATTAATAAAACCAAAACAAGACGAAATCCGTGAGAACGTGACGAACCGATTACATGTTTAACACGTGTGAACTCGATCAATCAATTTATTTATTTCAAAAATTGCAGACCTTAAAAGTCATGAATATAAAAAAAAATACAAATTTATCCATATTGTAATGAAAATGTAATTTTTCAAAAGCAATTTCGAAAAAAGTTCGCAAAAAAAGCGTGAGAAAAAATTCTCCACCTCGTGCGATTCTGGAACTCGTTTGCAGCTTGTTCTAGAAACCTTATATTCTCCAAAAAATATTATCTCACACTTGTTGCGAAATCTTTTCATTATCACGTAAAAATATTATCTGTGAAATTTTCATCGCGCTCCACAGTACACCTGAATTTCCGGATTAAAGCGTGTCTTGGAGAATTCGTGTCAAGTTCAGTAGAACTAACTCGTGATAACGCCCGAGGTCTATCGGCCATTACGTTAATTTTAGGTCGAATAGGATTACACCGCAATCGTGGGCGTAGGACAGTGTTGCCAGATTTGATTATTATTTCCCTGATAGAAAAGGACACGCTTATGTCCTTGTTGATATTCGAGAGAGAAAAATGTCCCTGATCTGGGAACACTGGCGTAGGAATTAATTAGCGACAGCCGCCGGATATAATGTGACGGGCAAGATTCAATAGTAAAATATGGACTGGAATCGGAGACTTTTTTCTCGGGTAGGGCCCGCACGTTTCCTCCCGACTTTCCCAAAGAAGTTACAGTATCGTGTAGTCCGCTGTAGTAATCCGTGAAATGCGACGTCATTAACGTCACGATAAGTACAAGCGCTCATTCGCATCTGCCCCGCGAATGACTATACGAATGTACTGATTTTTCCTTGCATCTTCACATTTTATACGCTGATAAATAAAGACATTATCAATACCGTTCAAATGTAAGAAAAGATGAATCACTCAGCGTCGTTTTGTTCACGCGGGGCGCATTTGGCAATAGACAGTTTTTTCATAAACTTTTTTTATACGTTGTGTTATAGATTCTTCATTACACTAGTTTTCAAACTTTTCGTTACTTGCGACTTTGAGAAATAGCTATTTTCGTGCCTTAAACATTCAATTAGTTTAAAAACATTAAAAGTATTAAATATTTACTTTTCCGACTGATAAAAACTGTATTTCACTGTAAAGATAAGACCTGTAACTACTTTACTTACTTCAACTTCAAAACTTATACCTTTCTAGTGATCTTTTATGTTTATAAAATCGATCGTTCTTAACAATTCTGGCAATAAATAAGAATAACCCGTTTTATGCAAATATTCCGATAACGCTTTTTTGGAAAAATGATTACTTGATATTTTCGTAATCAGAGACCCCAAGTTGGCCTAGAAAACACTTTTTTTGCAAGGTAGATTTTTCATGAGAACTAGTGTTATTTGAATGCAAATATTATGACACTTTTTAACACCAATTGATAAAATTTATGATCGTACAGATTTTAATTAATTCAATAATTGTTGATCTTCTAACACTTTTTTCGATGATTCTAAGCATAAAATTGTTTACAGCGAAAAATGGAAAATTTCAAAAAGACGTATTTCTTTCAATTCTCGAAATTCAATGAGATGATTTCAAATTTTTTAAGTAATGTTCTATCAAAAACCTTCCATTTTTTGAAAAAACTCCAGTTAAAAAAGCTTATTTTAGAGGATACCGGGGCAAATACGCACACGTTTTGGAAAATTCATTTTTCTACAAGACTGTTATGATTATTGAATAACAACTTATGTGACGATCTAGTGTCTATCCTAAGGAACAAAACTCCAATCATCATTTTCAAGGATCTTTACTAATTTTCACGTTTTAACAAAAAGTTTATAGTAGTGTTGAATCAGTCATTTTGTAAAACACTGGGGAAATACGCCCACCACCTGGGGCAAATACGTCCGTTTTATTAATTGAAGAATTTTGCATGAAAGTAATAGGAAACAACGTATAAGAAATAAAGTGTATTGTTTTGATTAACGTACAAAAATGATTTTTGAGGCACTATCAGAATATACACTAAAACGATTCTTGCAAGTGAAAATAAAGTCCGAAGTTCGCATACACTTATCATGAGCTAGTTCGTGACATTCGATGTATCACTTTTTTTCCAGTTAAGAGTCAATGTTTTCCAAATATTCACAATAAAGTTCATCTTCTTCTTCGGGATTCCGTATACTTTGCAACCTCCTGCATATTTATTGATAATAAATAATAAATATCATTAATAAATGGACTGGGCGTATTTGCCCCGGGCGACAACTTTTTCTTTAAAAATTCATTAAAAATACAAAAAAATTTTCTGAGACTAAATTACTTGGGCTTCTAATTTTTCTTACTTCAAAAAGCAGGAAAAACTTATCTGGCTGCAAAAGCAACGAGAAACGAAGACGGTAGATGTTTTTTTCCAAACTGCAAAACTTGGATGTGGAGATTCCAGAACATCAAAACCATCTACTTTTATTTATAACGTTCTAACCACAATGTCATTTGCTATGATATTTTTGTTATTATGTCTACGAGTATTAAGGGCACACTTATAAAAAAATTTGCGTGGAATTTGAATGAATGTATTACAAAGAAACAGCAGGTGGGCGTATTTACCCCGGTCTCTCCTTTTATACATATATTTGCATATTAAACAAATTTATGAATCGTAAAGATTTCGAATAATTTCATAATTATTGATCTTCTAAAAGTTTCTTCAATGATTCTAAAGATAAAATTATGTTTCAGCGAAAAATGAAAAATTTTAAATTGACGAAGTTTTTTCGATCCTCGAAATTCAAGGAGATTTCAAATTTCTGAAGTAATTGAAAACTCTCATAAAATTTTCCACCAAAAATAGTCTATTGAAAAAAAAAATTCCACTTATAAAAGCTCACAGTATTATATATTTGCATATTATAATTACAATTTTTATTAGTAGCAATATCAACTCTACCACAGTAGTACTTTCACTCACAGAAATAATTACTTCAAGGTAGGTATATTAAAAAAAAAGTTTTATAAACTTTATGGGAAAATAGTAAATTTCCCATAGATTTTTCTGCGATCTTAAAAAAGGTTACGTAATTCGATGTTTTGGCGAATTGAGATATTACAGAATCCGTTAAGATCGACAAATTTCTCAATTACGTCCCACCATTTATTAGTTAGGGAAAGATTAGACATTTACGGATTTAATTGAAAAACAGTTTTTTTTATTACTCTCGTCATTACACCGGTAATGCGATACATTGAATGACGTTTATTGGCCGGTAAACAAACGCCGCGACCGCGAGGTCTTGGCAATTGCGGCTTTCGTTTCCGCGGTTGTTGCATTCGGAATCTCGGTTTACTTTTGCGTTCGGATTGTCACGATTCCAATCGTTCGCGTGTTTATACGTAACTATTTAATTATTATGCTGTGAAATAATATGCCTGCGGGGGCCCAAAAGGCCGGGGCCAGTTCGGTGTCAGGCCCCAGGGAAGTGGGTCGGCTAAATATTAGTTCGGAATCAAGTGCGCACTGTTTCATACCGCGTCCACCTTTACCATAAAATGTAAAGACTGCGCCAAATGTGCCTAGGGTTTTAAAATTTTTGTGTTTTCAAAGTTTTCAAAAAAAAATTTGTTTGGTCCATACATAACTAAATAGGTAGATGGTTATTGGAACTAAACATTTCTTTCCATTTTTATCATTATTTAAAAGGCATGATATATATACAAAAAATCAAGTATAAAATTTTTTTCTATTCAATAAGTTTTTCCTAGTACGTCAAAACTAATCCAGATTCGTGTAAAAATAATCGACTCTCATCAAGAACAAGACTTAAAACAGTTCTTCATTTGTAAGGCAGCCCTCTTCTTCGTAGCGAGTTTGATGCATGAGAACGTTCGCCAGGACCACGGTAGCGCATATATTAACGACTTATTTTATTACGATGGGCAGTTAATTTAATCCGTCTAATCTCGCGCGCCGGCAATTATACTGTTGCCTATCGGAAACGTATCTAATCGTTAATTCATCCTAGGGAGATAAAAATTGTTGTAATGAGGTAGAAGCCGAGCGCGGGACGCGAAAAGAGGCGAGATCGAGCCTTTTTTTCTTTATGCGAGCGGATCACTTTGAACCTTGACCTTTCCCAACGAGGGGAATTTTTCTTTGTCAGCTGAAAATGTCGGCGGTTTTCTTCCTTGATATTGTTTGTCGAGCTAATTGCGTGGTTGAATTTTTTGATTATTTACAGCCAGGGACCTTGGGGTATAGCTAAGCTCGGGAACATTTTCTTCTCACGTTTCCTTACTGATATTTTACACTTAAATTTTATTTCAGTTTCACAAAAAGTTAAAATTTCCTTGAGTAATTGTGATTGTCTATTCGTGTAACAAGACACAAGAATGTGTTCTATGAAAAACGTAGATGAGATGCTAATCTTTTTTCTGCGTCCATTAACTGTCGTTAAACAATTAGTGTTCCACGAAATGACAAGAACTTTTCACCGTCTGGAAAAAACCTTTCTCTATTTCAAACAACCGGCAGATCTGTTTTCTAGGAAACGCCGCGGAGAAATTTCGCTTTTCCTTTTAATCCGTGGGTTTCCTCGTCATAAAGTGCGTGCCTTTCCCGCGCGATTCCCGTCCGGTGCATCTACGACAATGCACCTTACAACCCTTGAGCGTATAACCACGTTGCAAGCGACTTATTTTCCTGATTGTAGATAAGCCCCGGACACCGGGGGGAAACAAGACTTCCCTGATGCTCGAAATCGACGTATTGATTGAATCTCGACCTGCGCAGCTTCCTTTCTCGTAAAGCATTATGTTGGTTTTTTCCTCTTTTTTTTACATTCTAGTAAAATCATTTTATCGATTTATCCGATTCTTAACCATTGAATGATATTTTTTAGTAAGTTCATACAAGCAATATTATCTTGGAAGGTTTTGGATTTTTCCAACATAAAAGTAGTTATTCAGAAGTTTAAGATTTCACTATCTAAGACTATTTAAGGCTCAAACAGCCAATACTTCTGACTACAGTTCTAATAAGGTTTAGTCCTTGAAAATGCATAATTGCAAAAAAAACTTTTAATTTTAATACTTCTAGAAACGGCTTAGCAGGACTGTCGTTCTTAGGTTAATATTAATTTCTCTAAGAATTTTTTTCCGTCACATCAGTGTCCTTGGCATCTTCTGGTCTTGACTCGCAAAGACACATCGAGTGACCCAATTTTTCCGCGGAATGGAGAAAACCGGCCAATTATTTTTGCCCTCGCTGTGAAAATGATCCATCATTTCCGCGATCTGCCATCTCCGATAGAGCGCGCGATCCTTATCGATTCTCTTCCTCTCTAACGTGGGAAGAAGGGGTTTAGGGGGGCGAGGGAGGGGGAACGCGGATTTCCCGGTAGGCCAAAAACGGGCCGCGGACGTATTCCTTGAGCGCCAAGTCCGGGGCTTTGAAAAATGGGATTACCGTTAAAGAAATGCGCACTTCGTAACTCCTCTCGTTTCCACTGGATTCGCGACGAGATGCGAGGGAGTAGATAAGCGTAACGAAATTCTCAAACGGACACGACACGGGCGAGCGGTGACGGCTAATCAGGGAAGGACATAAGCGATTTTTCATGTGCGCTGTACTGCCGCAAATTTATTACAGCCATCAAAAATTGCCATCATCTCGAGTTCGATCTATTACATGCGTCATTATTCAATCATTTTTTTAACATTTTTCATTCTTTATTACGATATTCTAGTACTTTCAAACACATTTAGGTGTGTAAAAACGTAAATCAAATACCAATTAATACATTCGATTAGAGGCACTAATGGATGATGGAAAATTTATGTTACGTTGTTTTTTCTTAAAATTTTCTGCCTAACCATAAAATTTACATTAATAATTGACGTTTAAAACAAGTTAAGAAATTTCTTTCCAAAAATATGGTTTGTAAGTTCTTTAGTACGTATTTATCAATGTTTATTTTCTTTTACCAATTAATTATTTTTTTGAGATTTTTGACGTCAATATAAAAAACAAACATTTCTTAACTTTCGACTTTCACATAAAAGTACTCTTAAGTAATAAGAGCTATTTTTCATACTCGTTCGAAGAATACAAACTAATAAGTTTTATAATACATTATTAATATATTAATCACACACAAGATTCAAAAATCTAGCATCTACCTGGCTGAAGTGTGTTTTTTTTTTAAATTTCAATCATCTATGAAATATTCCTTTTTATGTAATCTATTTCTTTATATTTAATATTAAGTCTTTCCATTTAAAATCATCATTTTCATTTCTGCGTTCGATCAGTACTGAATGCATCTTCACTAAATTTCTGATACTGAATAAAATTGTTATAGAAAGTGAAATTATTTTACTGTGTTTGTTGCATTAAAAATCTACAAAATGCGGAAAAAAGTAGTAAAAATATCAACATAATACGTTTTTTTTTTCTAATTTCAAAAATGAGATCCACTTTTTGAGTATTATAACTGGATTATTAACTTGTTCGCAGTAAGTTTTTTGGAGAGACAGACGTTTTATTTATTAGGAAAACACAGCAAAAATTAAGTATTATTTGTGAGCGTTGCCGACCATTTTCCCCAATCCCATTTCCCGAATAGCCTTTTTCCCGAACGGTAATTTTCCCGAAAGGTATTTTTTCGAACAGACATATTTTCCCGAACGGTCTTTTTCCTGAATCCGTTTTCCGGAAGGGTTTTTAATTTTCCCGAACGGGAAATTTTCTTATCAGCCTAATGTCTAGAAATGCCATGGTTACGGATTTACGATTTTTAAATTTCAAAATTGTAATGAAAATTTGTAATTAATGAATTAAATTTTTTAATTAATTTAAAATAAAATTTTGAATAAAAATTTTAAATTAAAATTTTTTAATTTTGAAATTAAATAAAATTTATAATTTTCAAATTTAAAACTTTTACCATGACTCTTTTTATTTAAGACTCTTCTTTAGAAATTCATAAATGTATCGAATCGAAATAAAAGTGGAATTCCAACCGGAATTCGGAAACTAATACTTTCGGGAAAATGTCGTTCGGGGAAAAATACTTTCGGGAAATAATACATTCGGAATAATGACATTTCGGGAAAATGGTCACTCGGGAAAATGACCGGTCGGGAACTTGGATTCGGGAAAATGACCGGGAATCATTTGTGAGACTATTTGGCTCATTCGTTCGAAAGATGGAGTTAAAAATGTCAAAAAGCAAGTATAGCGAGAATCTTATTTTAGTTATACATGAGCACTGATGTTGAAAATTAATACGATCAAATCCAACATGAATTTTTTTCCCATCCATATCGGAGAATTTCATAAGTAAAGTTTTCTTTTACTGTGTATTTCCAGACACGCAGTATATATAATATATTGCTGTTTCCAAAGTACTTCAATTGAATATTATTTTATACTTGCATTTATTCTGTTATTAGTGTTTTTAACAACATTGATATGGTGTCTTCTTAAACATTTCCAATATCATTACTGATTTTTTCTACATAAAGTAGAACGGAAAATCGTTCACAATTTTCTTTTTTTACCTATATTTTTATTCCAATTTAATATTTTTAGTTTTACTTTTATAGTTTTTACTTTCAATAATCATCCTTTGAAAGGAAACATTCTCATCTCTTCAGAATTGGTTTTCATGGAAGTCTCGGTTCGATAACATTTAAACTTTATCCACTAATCTATTTACGTAGAAAGTTTTTCAATTAAAAATTCATAAATTAACTGTTCTAATCAATCAAATGAACTGGAAACGATCTAAAAATAAATTACTTCAAAATTTTCAATTTGTTTGCACCTACATTCAATACCTTATTCAAAATCGTAAAAATCTGAATTCCAATATCTGACATTGCTAAAATATTCAAATCTTGATAAAAATATTCGGAACGGCAATACTATTCATGGCTTATTTTAACATGATTAGATCAACTAAAAAGTTGATTCATAGAGAATTTTCTTCGACCGGTATTACGCAGAAAAAATTTTCCGCCTTCATCAGCACTTTTCGCAGCAAGAACGTAATCTTTGAAAACCACAAGCTCCGCTTCATCCATCACTTCACACTCATCAAACTCCTTCATTCTCCAATGTAAATTTTTTTTGTTGCAAAAAAGCGAAAAAATCCAAGCACCGTTAAAATAATTGTAAAAGCGATTCGTTGCCTCGCATTGTTCTCCCACGAATTGTAAAAATACTACTCGAAACACAGCAAAACAGCCGCGATGAAATTTTAATCTCCACGTAAAAGTATCAAAGTACAGATAATCTCGCGATCCCGTCAATGTTCGCGTTGCGTAACATCAAGGTTACGTTGTCATTACGACCAATTGGTGCAAAACGGAACAGAAAATTTCTCTCCGAGTGTGTGCTCCCGGTCGAAGTAAACGAAAAGGAGGGGAAAAACGCGTCCATTGATGCGGAAAGTGAGCTAAGAATAAGCCGAAAGAACCAAGAAACTCGGCTCCTTACCGATTCCGAATGTCTTTTCTCCGACCGCAAAAACACTGAAAAACTTGAACGGTTTTTCCGCGAATACCGGGTGTATGTAGCGAAGAATTATTATCCTTGGGAAAGCGTTTTGTTCTCCTTTCTGTTCGTTTTTTTTTGTTTCTAATCCAAAATGACAAGAATCTTACATTCTTAGAGTATGTGTGGTGTTTATCTGCGAGAAAGTCAACAAAGTGGTAACGAGAAAGGCACAGAAAATTTATGTAAAACGATATATTGGTGAAATATCGCAGAAAAATTTCATTACTAGTTAGTTCCAATTTTTTTAATTTTTCGTTTCGTGTGTTTTAATTCTTAAAACTTTGACGAAAAAGGTTTCTGTATTTTCTGAGAAAAAAAAAATAATTTCATATTGAATTAAACAAGTTTTTGCACACAAAAATAATAATTTGTAATTATGAACATTTAATGGTATTTGATATCTTAACCTTGGGAGATGTAAGAAAAATTAGGTCATAAAATTTAACTCAACATTCAAGATTTTGTTAATAATTCATCAATTCTTGATTCTGTGTGTGAAATTAAGATTGAAATTTATAGAAGTTTGGAATAAAAAGGTTATTTGCTGAACGTATTTTAATTGATCTTATCGTATGGATTTAAAATTTTAGTGTCAAAGAACTGAAAAAGAGGGTTCTTAATTACCGTATATTTGAAACTTTTTGGATTAAAAAAAATTTTTTTGTCTTAAATTAAAAAAGGAATTACTTCAAGTTCGAGTTGAAAGTACTGAACCACTACAAATGTTATTTCTTGCTATTTATTTCTGAATTTTGTAATTTTTTTTTATTTATAATTAAATAATTGCATGTTTGAGTTACGTAAAAAATTACTGTCAATTTGAAATTTTTTCAGCAACTCATGAATTTTTAGTGCTGTTTTTCCTATCGGGAAACGAATTTATAGAATTTTAGACTCGAAAATACAGAATCCTTACAAATCTAGAATTTTGTTGATTGTTTGTTTTAAATCTTGATGAAATTTTTTAGGTAAAAAAGTAAACTTTTACAATGTAACACGTAATGCAATTTTCCCTTATATTTATCTAATTTCAAAATCGAAATACTTAATAGAAAAATTTGGGTCCAAAAAAATAACTGTTAAGAAAAATCTTGAAGATTACTCAAAATTTTTTGTTTTCTTTCTAAAATTCAATCGTAAAATATTTATTTTTTCTCGAATCGGTGTTTTATTTTCGGAATTCTAAATTCAATGACTTATGAATTTTTATTTAATTTCAAGAAAAATTACCTCAGGGATAACAGCATAATTTTTATTTCAAGATTTTATTGATATAAAAGATTATGACCTCGATGTTGAATTATAATTTTGAAGTTTCATTAAGGGGTTATATACAAAGTTGAGGCGAAAAAACTTACTTAAATTCGTGATTTTTTCTAAGGGTTTTATACCAATTTTATTTGAAAAAGCAAAAGACTAATTCTTGGTAGTAGTATTCAAGAAAAAAAAACCAAGTTAAATTATACAAAAATATGAAAAATTGTCGGAGTTGTGGCCCTTTTCCTGAAGCGTGTTTTTTTTTGCAGAGGTTTGCGGTGATCATTCTCCAAAGCGAACAGCTTAACTGAAACCAAAAAAGTAAAAAAATTATAAAGGAAAAATGTATTGTGGTGTACTTCTCAACGATTCTTTTTTCATCCAAAATTTATTTATTCTTCGTAATAATTTTTTGTTTAAAATTTTGAACACCTCGAAAGTCTATTTTTTTATGGCTTTTTTATTGAAAAAAAAATTTTTTTTGGAAACCAAATCGTTCAAGTACACCGCAATACATTTTTCTTTCAAAATTTGTTTACTTTTTTTGTTTCAGTTAAGTTGTTCGCTTTGGAGAGTGATCACTGCAAACCTCTACAAAAAAAAACATATTTCGGGAAAAGGGCCACATCTCCGACAGTTTTTAATATTTTTTCAAAATTGAACTTGTTTTTTTTTCATGGATACTACTACTAAGAATTAGTCTTTTGCTTTTTCAAATAAAATTGGCATAAAACCCTTGAAAAAAATCACGAACTTAGCTCACTTTTTCGCCTCAACTTAGTATGTAACCCCTTAAGTAGATGAAACATACTATAGGTACGTTTGAAATTTTGAATTATACAGAATTTTTCCATTTCATTCAAAACTTAACAATTCGTTCTTTCGAATTTTGTTACACCTACCCTCTTTCTTTTACCTGTAACTGTCACATCAAGTTATAACCCCCCTCTCCTCCCTCTTAAGAACGTTACGCAGTTTATATAAAACTCTTAAATTTTTTCGGTGAGCAAATACCGATATACCAGTACGTTTTTTCGACTGATGAAACAAGTTTACAAATACCAAAATCTCAATATTCTGTTCTTATACGCAAAAACAAACGTTTATCAATGTCCAACCGGTATTTAAAAAAATACTAACAACTCAACTAAAGAACTCCCGGGCCCGATGAGACTGTTTGGAGGCGCTCCAATGTATATGCGAAAGCTGCGTGAAACATAAATACAGCATTTCGCCAATTTGGGTCAGATGCAAATGCCGATGGTGCGCTGCGGTCTCGGGCGAGTATGAGCGCTGAAACGGTACCCACGCTATAAACGTAGCAAACGTGCGCGCCCGCTTAGCCCGCTAGCGCGAGCGCCTGCCTTGTTTAGAATTATATTCAGCCGTTCAACGAGAGAGGCTTCGTTGGTCGCCATATCACTCCGAGATACGAATTGCCTTACCGGGACACTTTTAGTGGCGACATTTCACACGATCTCGCACAGTCGGGGCCCCATGTGTGCCGCATTGCAGTACTACGCGCGGGCTCACGTGCACCTCGAGCGCGAGGCCCCTTTAATAGTCCAATGGGGCCTTACGCTTTTCCAATTTGCACCTCGCACTCACATTAGGTCAACTTTTCGAGGTCTACTAAGTTTAATTTTTTAAACCTTGTCAGATTCATTTTATCTACTTGCAATCACAATACTCAACAACATTCTAAAAATTGCAGCTTATTTTTTAATGCAACAAAGTCAAGGCACGAGTTGAGTTGTAATTGAGAGGAGTAATGGCTCGTTTTTTCGAGTGAAGTATTATTCCAAAGCATTACATTTCACTCATTTAGAGTGAATAGTCCACTCCAGTATCATTTGCGAAATTCTCACTCGAATCGAGTAAATTTCCACTAGAAAAAATTTAGGTAATGCGAAACTGAATCAATAATTTTAAAATAGAAAAACTTCATCTCACGTTATAGCGATAAATGATTCTAGTGGCAACTTTGAGACTCGCCAAACTACACGATCAGAGTTGCGTAGTTGACAGAAACCACAAAAACTCATCATCACCCTTTTTATAGACAAGTGCTGAAGTGCCAGTTTTCTCGTAAATCAGAGCAATAATGTGGTGGTATAAGTTGAAAGATAATTTATAATTACATTAAGTATTTTTCTCCTATAGGGCTTAAGTACACGCATGATACGCTCAATCAATTCAGTGTTATCTACCTTATTCCGAAGTGTAAGGCGCTGTGAGCAAGACAAGATATCCAAACTTACCTGAAACAAAAAAAAACCGTCCATTAATTTCTACGCAAACGACTATAAGATAACTTATTTATATCGTAACAGCCTTATGAATCATTTCATTTGCATACCCCCACTCGAATGACAAAGTTTTTTCTACTGACGAAACGGTTTGGCATTTGTCACAGAGAAACCACAGTAATGGTCATAATAAGTGAAACAATGCAAATAATCATGCATAAATCTCAAGTCATTAGGGTTCGAGGAAAAGCCAAATAATGCTTAAAGTGAAAACGAACAACTTTCGTATGTCTCGCAGCACGTTCGTGCAGAGGCCAAGCGTGGGGTGTGCCGGATGCTGAGAAAGAGCGCGATCTGAGATCTCCCAAGTCGCCATAGAAAAGTACCGCGGACACGAAGAAGGAGTTTCGAGGATGGAGCCGATCCGGTTAACGGCCTTGCTATTGCTGCTGATATCGCTGGCGCTCGGCTCGAGCCAGGTCCAAAGCAGGCTCCCGGTGAGGCCGAAACAGACGACCCCGCTCACCAGCAGCGTCGTCACATCGACCACGCCGGCACAGACCGTGCAAACCTCTACCGCATCGAGGGCGCCATCAACGGAAAGTCGACTGAAAATCCAGTCATCGCCGTCGTCGCTGCCGTCGTCCCTGACGACGCCCAGCAGCACCATCCTCCCGGCCACCGCGAAAAAGGTCGCCAACACCGTCAAGGAGTCCACCGTCACGCCATCCACATCGCCCAAAGAGACCCGCGAGTCGATCGGAAAAATAGGACCCCAGATCAAGCTCACCACTAATTTCACGAGCGAGGTGAGTCAGATGGTCTCATGATACTGGGCATTCGGGTTGCATGCGAGGACAAACTTCTATGAAATCTCACGCTAGTTATTCAGTTCCCTCGTTACAAGAGGATTCTAATGCAGAATCGTGGAAACAGCGAAAGTTTACTTACGTTATGGGGTTATATATATTCTGGTCCGGGAAACTTATAGTGTACTTGTGATTTTTTGTAGACTGTCTTAAATGATTTATTTGACGTGAGCCAACCAGTTATACATGGGACACATTCTTATGAAAAAAAGAAGTGGTCGTATATGAAAAAAAATTGAAAATTGTAAAAGTTGTAGCTCAGATCCTAAAGCACGTTTTTTCTGCAGAGTTTGGCGGTGATCACGATATAATGCTTACAACTCAACTGTTATCAAAAAGACAAAGAATTTATACTTGCATGCTAGAGCGCCGAGTTCTTGAACGAAAAAAAACCTATTTTTCGTACAGACACCATGATGAGAAAAAATTCGATTTTTTGAGTCTCGAAAATTTATTTCAAAAAATTAATAGTTAAGTAAAATACTTAAACCAAAAATAAATCAAACTTTTTTTTGAGTTTTTGACTCAGTATAATTTATATATCTCCTTAAAGTTTAAAATAGTATATTATGCTTCGTGATTTATGATATAAGAAAATTTGCAAGCTGAGGCTTGAAATCATACGAGGAAATGCAAAATTTATCCTCTGTGTGAAAACTATACTTTATACACAGGAAACGAAATACAGGGTTTGATCAACTTCCGAGAAATCTCACGCCGGTAATTTAGTATACTCGTTCCAAAATTTTTTTAATCTGGAATCATAAAATCAGCAGGAGTCGATTTTTTTTAAGTATATAGAATAGTATTTTATGCTTCTTGGATATAAAAGTTTTATTTGCGAGTGATAATTTTGTAGGCCCAGGCGAAGTCGAGGCTTACAATGTTACGAAAAAATGAAACATTTATGCACTGGATATATTATACTTTGAAAACGGATGAAACATTTTTTCTTACTTCAGCAGAAAGGTATAGTTAATAAAAATTGTGGGGTTGCCCAACTTCTAAGAAATCTCATTCTAGATTTATTTTCTTTGTTTTTGATAATGTTAATAAAAAATCAATAGAACAGAAAAAGTTAACTAACTTTTAATAATAGAATATTGTATGCACCTCGTGGACATAAAAGTTTAATTTAAAAAAGAAAGTTTGCAATCCAAGGTGAAGCCGAGGTCTACAATCCTGGGAGAAAATTCAAAATTGATATCCTACGTGCAGCAAGACTTAATATATGATAAGGAAATAAAGTGGTTTTTTCTACTAGAGCAAGAACATAAAATGAAAATAATTTTTTTTAACTTTACTTAAGCAAGAACGTTGAAATTATTTTATATTGAAGAACTTCTGCATTGAGGGAGTATCAAGTTTTTTAAATTTTATAGAATTTTCCTATGGAGTCGCAGAATGAAAATAAAGGGAAAACATTCAAAAATCTTGTATAAAGGCTTAAATTTTTTTAAATTATTCAAAATCATTCCAGTCCAATGACTTTGATATTGAAATATCCTAGATTCGTAGACCGTGAGTGATATACCTTTGAAATCTTCCGGATTGACATAACAAACTGATTCTCAGCCATTCACAGTATTTTTTTTATTGAACGTTCGAAATTCTTTCAAATATTCAAGAAATAACGGAAATTTTCATCGATTCGAGAAATAATGGAATATAATATAGCAACACGATTTGAAAAGAAAATTCTTTTTCGTAATAACTTTTGAATTAGTAAAAATGACGAGTTCCCAAAAATATCAGCATTGCAACGTTTGTAAATTAAATGAATGCCAGTTACTAAAGTTACCAAGTACATTATTAGCAAATAAAATTAGAAACGGTATTCTGTCACTGGAGAATGTTGAAATTTCTGATTTTATCAAAAATATCCGTTATTTATGAATATTTATCATTAATCTCATATAATATTGAAACTAGATTGGAATTAAAAGAATAGCATAAGCTGCGTAAAACAGTTAGGATCATGAGCGATAAAGTGAAGTATCACAAATGAAATTACGTTTACGACACGTAAATCGCGACAAACAATACCTCGAAAAAAAGGGCAATTACAGGCTCGAGCTTTGAAGCTGTAACTAATGACATGCAGTTTATACTTTATGAAAATTCATGCAGAATTTCACTACATCGAAAACACGACGAAAGAAAAGTAATAAAAGAATCGTGCCACGCTCCGTACTTAACATTTTCCTTTTTCTCTCGGGAATTATCATACGTCGTTCGTAAATCAAGGTTAAAAGCAGAAAAACTGTTACAATTACAGGAAGATACTATGTAAAATGCAATACATTAACGTCAACGTGTTACTTAAATCTCTAACTACAGCAATAATACATTTATATTCTTGCTTTTCCACACAAAGATTTATTTCCAACTCGTCTGAGTTCATTATAATTTCAATTAAAATGGCAAATTAATTTGGCAAAATAACTTTTTATGAGTATATTTTGTATCGACAATTATGACTGGAAAAGTTGTATTTTAATAAGAATTTCGAAGAAAAACCTCTGTAAAGGCTTCAAAGAGAAAGTAAAAAAATTATGTGAAATTTCAAAAACCCTTCAATGTTACAAAGTTCGTAAGTTTCAGAAAACATTTGATTGATACCGTACATACGAAAATATTATTCCGAGCCAGGATTTGAACCTGGGACGTCTCAACTACATATCTAGCACTCTACTAGTTGAGCTACTTTAGAAAACTGACCATAAAAAAGAGCCTTACTATTTTTATGATAATAAAACTATATTATCGTTTTAACATATCACGTCTATAGACTATTTTAAAGATTTTCAAATAAAGAAAGTGTAAAAAAAATGTAAACAATATCGTTCCGAGATAATAACCCAATCGTTCATTGTCTTTTAAAGGTATATCTGTAATTGATCGTACAACCAATTAATCTCAACATTCTATTGCCAGGAATTCAACGTGATTAGCTCTAGAATTTTCCATCAATGAAATTTCACCATTTCGGATTCTAGAGAGTACGATCTTGGGGAAAAAAGTTTCTCTCGGATGAAATGACGTCAAGGAAAACTGTTTCCGAGCGTCTGGGACGCGTTTCGTATCAGGAGATCAGATTTCCGACGGTAGGAAACGATGTCGAAGGAAACAATGGTTGTTTTCCATTAAAACGCAAGTCCCCAGACCACCGGATGTCAATAGGAGTCAGTTTCCGTTAGCGGCAGCTCGCGAGGTCCTACATAAGTTGCATGTATCGAAGACAACCGCGCAGGAACTTGGAAATTCACGAGAAACTCGAGGGGCATTGTATGTTAACTTCCCTCTTCGTTTCCGCGCCTCGGAATCACTCGAAAATCAGTCGAGCCTCTCCTCTTTCGCACGATTGTGTCTGCTCGTAATTCGTTACATTTACTTTTGCTCAGGATGACTGCGGAAAATGCGTATCACGCGGTAACGAGTTTCGCCGAGAAGCAAGGAAAATAAGCGCGGAGAGAAGTTGAAGCCCATGCCGGTCGCGTTTTCTTTTCCTTTTGGATTAATTGCGTGGCAGGTGTTTGAGGTCGCGTTTGCATTTATGCAACCTCGCACTAAGTCATTATCTCAATTATTTTGAGGCTGGGTAGGAAGAACGATCGTGACTGAAAGTGATTTGATTTCGAGATTTCCTTCATCTTTTTATTCTTTTCTTTTTTGCAAGAATGGAATGAGTAATGTGGTGTCTTGATGGTAAGTGAGATTGGGCTTTTCCGAGAAAAATAGGAAACAAAGAAGCGAAGATGGAAATGCAAGTTTGCGAATGATAGTTATTTTACGAAGATTCATTACACTGCGCAACTCGCTTATTTTACTTTCAGAACCTTCTCAATCCAGAATGTAGTCGGAGATGAAAAGTTGTTGTTAGAAAAATCATAAGAGAATTAAAAAAAAAATATATGAATCCAAAAAGAACCAAATGTTTTTATTATGTTTGAAATCAATCCAATCAGCGGAAATACATTTGATCGATAATGCACTCAATTGTGACACGCTGTCAAACTCACTTGTAATTTATCATGATTGACGAGAACTTCATTAAGCATAGAAGCAATTATATTGTCAATCTATCGCACTTTGAAATGATAAGTATTTACAATATTTGCTTGAGTTGATCGACATCTATGACAAACCAGATATTCATGATGTTATTTTCATTACGAAACACAAGTTCAAGTTACCTTTATTTCCTGGTAACTATTCAACTTTCATACTCATCAAAAACATTAAAATATAATTTAATTCCCACTGACTTCATTCATTAAATACTCGTTCAAGAAATTTGTTCGCATTGGAAAACTTTTCAATTACTTCGACAATGAAATATGCCATATTTTAAAGAGCAAGTTTCCCATGCCTATCAAGATTCTCACACACTCCTAATCATCGGATGAACCAGATTATTTCCTCGTAAAAAAATGTTCTTTCGAAATCCACGAGGCTTACATTGTCTGCGGTGTTAGCTTTAAGAAGATATTCTTTTCTTAGATAATTACTTAACTGATCTCATTTCCTCAATAGCTGTTTCAGTTAACAGGCAGATTCCCTATTGAGCCATTCAACGGTTATATTAAAGGAACGTCGAGATTATGGGAAAACTTAGGAGAAAGTATGGGAAGTCACTCGATAAAAAAGATATTAAAGCGCGTCGTAATTGTGAGATTGAGACAAAAAAGCTTTCCCTCTGAATTCGGAAGGGCGTAAAAATAATCACATTCCTCATTTCCCATACGTGTCCGAGAAAACCTGCGCAACCACTAAATAAAGTCATTTCCAAATAACGCAAAAAGAAATGACAAACACGAACTGACATATTCCAGGATAAAAGGTCACTGAAGAAAAACTTTCATGCAAAAAGTCTTTTGACGCTTCTACATTTTCGTCGATGCAAATTCATCTTGATAAATATTGCGTTTCCCACGTTGTCGCGCGTGGCATTCAACCAAACTCGTCGCTAAAACTCGTTGGTTAATAAAATCGTTGTTGCGCAACTGGAGTTTCTCGAGCAACGAGTGCGCATGGCTTTTTTCCCGGCATTTTCCAGTTTATATATTTTCTAAAGCTCTTTACGATCCTTTTTGCACGCTATTTATTGAACGGGCATACGATAGCCCGCGATAACTGACAACGTTTACATAGCGAGTGTTGCGCTGAAATAATTCGCTAAGCGAAGCTCGCCGCGATAACACGGACGAAGTAATTTGATGTCTTTACGGGTTTCGTCATTTCCCCGGCTCGTTAATTGGAAAAAAAGGCAATGATTTTCCACGTCAACTATTGGCTGACAGATTCCTTAATGGTGCGATATAATTCGCCGAATATCCGGAAATCGCGAGTGAATTAACGGCCGTGACGAGTCGATCGCGGAGAAAATTTTTCTTACATTGTTAATATACCTAATTTTGTAACCTGGATTGTCCGAAATATACTACATTGGGTCTATCAATGATAATTTGACTGAATTATCAGTTATTTTTCACAGATTTACAGATTTACCAGTAGATTCTCCACTATGTAGTAATGCCAGTGAAAACGTCAGAAAATTGAGGCATGATTACTAAAGCTATATTCTACAAGTTTTGCCGTGTGACTCCAAAAGTCAATTTTGCGAAAACTTATTAATTTTTCGAATTTTTTCTTTCTACACTAAAAAAACATATGTCAACCATGCTGAATTATATCAATTGAAGTATATTATATTCTAGTAAAAGTATCTTAATGAGGTAATTTTCTTTTAGTGAATTCTACAAAAATAATCAATAGTCAAACAAGCTGTATACTATCAATTTAAGAACATTTACATATTTTTTCAGAACATTATCAGTATATTAGCTTTTTGAATGAAATTCAATTTCTACAAAAATGTCTGTATTACACAAAAGCGTTTCGGTTTTTCAAAAAAGCGATACTCGGATATTTTGAAACTATTCATTATAATACAAATTTCAAGAATACAGTAAATTTTAAAAAATTGATAAATTTTTCAATACGTCAAAAAAAGTGGATAAGTAGACTGTTAAAAATTTCATTAACTTCAATTAACATTCATGTATTACATTTACATTAAAAATAATAAACACGTGTTTTAAACTTAGACTAATAAACTTATCTATTAATTTCAATTAACGCACATTACAATCTGCAAGTAGTACATCAAAATTAATAGAATGAAAATTGTATGTAGTATATTGTTTATTGCATATTGTATGTTGTACAAAAAATTCAATGAACTATTCAATCAAAACTAAGAGCGTTTATTGATATAAATCAACTTTGTATATTGGTTTTCAAATGCGTTTATGTAAAAAACTTCCAAGACATGTTTATTAAAATTAATACAAAAATTTCTAACAGTGTACATACTGTTCTAGAACATCAGTAGAAATCATTTAATCTTCAACTATTTCGAAATGAAATCTTCTGGAGTTTTCTCAAGTTTCACAAATAAATTTATTATTCTATTAAATTTCATTTATTGTTTATCTTCTAATCTATAAAAGTGAATGTCTGTATGTTGTCCGCCTATAACTTCAAAACTACTGCATGAAATGTTCTGAAATTTTGCACAATTATTTATCACGTTCGTCGGAAGGTTATAGGCATGTTTGCTTCAACGGACTTAATGGCCTACTCCCCAAACTACATCCCCACACACAGACATACATACACCCATACATTGTCACAAAATGAACAAATGTCACAATATAACAACATATCACAAAATCACAAAATGTCACAAAGTGTCACAAAATATAACAAAATCACAACATGTCGTAACATGTTTCAAAATGTCACAATGTATCACAATGTATCACAAAACGTTATCAAATATTACAAAATTTAACGAAATACCATTAAGTTTCACCATTATTTCAATTTTTATATTTGTAAAATTATAGTGTTTTGTAAAACAAACATATCAATGAAACTTTTTTTAAATAAACAAATAAACACTCATGTAGTTAAAAATCAGATCAATTTAGTACAAATACGAAAATTAAAAAGATAATCTCGGCGCGATTCGCTGCGCAGTCTTCATAGTTTTCGTAGTCTAAAATTATTACTATAAATAAAATTATATAACAAGTATTATTTACTTTGAAGGAAAAATTGTGTGTTTTAGCATCGAAATTCTATATCGAATAATTTATTTTTAATAACTTACCTTCATTGTTTTTATAAATCTTACATATTTTTATTATTAAATGTATCTTTTTAATCGTTTGACTGATATTAATGAAATCTTTTATAATAAACTACTTGAAACTCAAGTAAGATTTACATACATAGTTTGTCGTGTTACCACCGCACCTGCCGCATATACCTAAGCATTAACCGTATCTTTTTAACCGTTTGACTGATATCAATGAAATCTTTTGTAATGTATTATTTAAAGTTTAATAAAGGTTTACACATATACATAGTTTGTCGTGTAACTACCCCACTCACGCACTCACCGACGCATTAAATTTATCTATTACAATAATATTATCTTATAATTATAATTTGTAGTGAGATACCATCTCACAACTAATTTTAAGTATTTATCACTTCGACGAAACGATTACGATTTTTTCCCATAACTGACTTTTATAAAATTTTATTAAAGTAAAATTTTAGTTGTATATTACCAAACTGCGCAGCGAAGCGCGCCGGTTTAGCTAGTTTATTATATTATTAAAAACACTTATTCAATAAGGATTTTTATAAGAATCTCGGAAAAAATTATAAAATTTCGAAAAATCTACTCTGTTGATATAATTTTTCTGAAATTCTTGAAAATTTGGAAAAATTTTCAGCAATGTTGGGAATAGATAAACTGAATTCTATATGTTGTGAACAAATTCTAATTTTTCTACTTCAAAAAATCGAGACATAATGATTGTATCCTATAAAAATTGAAAAATTAGGTACAATTACTAAACATCATTTTTAATGACTATTCTTCTCGAAATTTTTACCAATCATTTACGTTTTAGAAATAAGAACAGAGTAACTTCGCAAAACAATACACATTTAATACTCAAGTCATTATTTCGAAAAGTCTGTAGTCCGTAAATAAATTTTTTAAAACCTGAAATGTTTTTGAAATGGCTCACACTGTGAAGGAAAAAATAAATAACAGTTTTAGAAACATAAAAAATTATTACACCATTTGTTACTGCAATCATATATCTTATTTCTAGTCAATTATTTGGTATGGTATTCTAACGAAAATATGGTGATCTCTTGCTATCACTGCTCATGATAAATACAGAAAATAAGGAACTTTCGCCATTAAAAGAAGGTCATAATTGCAGTAATGATAGGTATTGTATTTTTTTTTTCTGGGGTTTATTCCTCTAAGATTTTTCAAAGTGCAGGTAATTCCGATCAATTTGGAGAAATCTCAAAAAAGATTCAAGTACACAGTGCGTCCATTAAGTTTCGAGACTGATTCCATTAATCGCAAAATAAACAAGATATCTCGAGTTTTTCAAATTTTTTATTCAAAGTATT
>JAPYZL010123155.1:0-14541 GCA_030522825.1 Platygaster orseoliae
ATTCCAACGAGTGCAAAGTTTGGGCACGAGCGAAGCGAGTGCGCAATTGCACTCGTTGGAATCATCCTTTTTGTCTCGTGTAGCATAAATATCTATTCTAATTTTCACACGAATTTCCAATAAAAAAAATTTTTTTTTTATGTTTATTGCAATTAATAATCAATGCTAAAGTGAGCAAACATGAAAAAAGCAAAGAAAGCTTTCACTGTCACGTACGATTTTCTAAAACAATAATTTATTTTGATAAAAACCTACAATAAGAAATTTTAAAAAAATGTGAATTTCAATAAATAAACAATCGTTCAGTGAAAAAACGTGAAAAAAACAAAAAACAAAAAAAAAACCTCACCGTCTCAGATACAATTTTTTAATGATATTCTCCTAAAAATTTACAATAAAAAATTGCAAAAAAAAATACAAATTGCAATAAAAAATCAATACTAAAATGACAAGACGTGAAAAAAGCAAAAAAAAACTTTCACCGTCACATACAATATTTTGATGATATTTTTATGAAAATTTATAATAAAAAAATTTTTTTAAATGTGGGAATCACAATGAAAAATCGATACTAAAGTGAAAAAACGAAAAAAAATACAAAAAAAAACTCCACCATCACATAAAATTTTTTGAAGATTTTATCAAAATTTATAATAAAAAAATGGAGATGACAATAAAAAATTAATAGTAAAGTGAAAGAAGGAAAAAAAATGCAAAAAAAAACCTCCACCGTGACACATAATTTTTGAAAGATATTTTTATAAAAATATATAATAAAAAAATTTTTTTAAATGTGGAAATCACAAAAAAAAATCAATACAAAAGTGGAAAAACGAAAAAAAATGCCAAAAAAACCTCCACCGTGACATACAATTTTTTAAAGATATTTTAATAAAAATTTATAATAAAAAAATTTCGAAAAATGTGGAAATCGGAATAAAAAATCAATACAAAAGTGAAAGAAGTGAAAAAAAATGCGAAAAAAAACTGCAACATTAAATACAATTTTTTACAGATATTCTTATAAAAATTTATAATAAAAAAATTTCGAAAAATGTGGAAATCGCAATAAAAAATCAATACAAAAGTGAAAGAAGTAAAAAAAATGCGAAAAAAAACCTCCACCGTGACAATGCCTCTGTGACATTGCCGTGACCAGGATTCGAACCTGGGTTACTACGGCCACAACGTAGGGTCCTAACCACTAGACGATCACGGCTACTGGAGGTGTTCTACGATGCTTTGTTTTTCAATCTACTACATCCGAATATAGGTGATCATTTGAAAACAATCCATGACGAAACAATCTGTATTTTAAGCAAATGATTCAAATTTCAACTTTTTGAAATCAATTTCAATTCATTTCAAAGTATAAAAATTGCGAAAATTATATTTTTCTAATTCGATTTTCGCGTTTGCGTATTGAATACAAATATTCGACCACTTGATTTTTGAATCTTTCGACGTTACTTTTTTGCATGTTTTTGAACTTTGTATTGATTTTGATGAAATGTTGATTTAAAATGTAACTTTTACGAGAATTTCAATTCTGAATTCAATAATTGAGCAAAAAATGCTCAGTATTTCAACCGTTGAATTTTCGAATTAAATTTTTATAGAACTTTTTTCTCATTTTTAAACGCAAAAATTCTGAAATTTGAAGTTTTTTCCCCCAGTTTTGTATGCATGGAAATCAATTATAAACATTTGAAAACTTTGATTCAATAGTTTTTATTTATCATATGTTACGAAATATTTTAAAAATGTATTGATTGGATTGGTGAATTCCTTTTTTATAACTAAATTTTCTCATCATTTTTCTACAGTTAATTTCTAAATTAAAAATTTATAACATATTTTTTTATTCGCCATTTCGATGTTTAAGTTTTTTATTTGAAGAATCAAAGTTTCAAAAATTATTCTTTTACGATCCGATTTTATGATACAGATTTTTACAATAAAGAAAATTAATTTTCAATCCAGAGATATTATAACATTATTCGAATTTTGGAAAATAACGTTTTTGCATATTTTTGAACTTGTTTATATATTCACTTCCGAAAGTCAGGGACGTCGCGGCGAAACCAGCTGCCCCCCCCCCAGAAATTTCACCGGGAGGGGGGCAATATACTCATTTTGCCCCCCTTTCCCCGGAATTTTCGGAAATTTCAAAATTTTAGAAATTATCGAAATTTTTCATATCTTACACAACTTTTGATGATATTATGAAATTCTAATTTCTAATTCTAATTTCTTATTGAATTTCGAGAATTTTATGCCATCACTTTACGATGAATAATTTTTAACTAAAAAATGTTTTAAGAATATAAAAGTGAAATGCCCGAAGACACCATGTAAAAATAAGTCAATGAACAATTAGTTGTTGTACCGAACTATTTAAATTTATAAAAATTCGATTTTTTTTAAATTTCCGAATTTATCGACCATATCCATTTGATCAAACGTATTTTAATTTTAAAAAATGTAGAGATATTACACGGTTTCTATAGTTTTTCGAAATTTCAAAAACTCTTCACAATCTACGACTTGATTGGCATTTTCTTAAATTCAACAGATTTTTCGAATTTTTGATTACCTGTATAATTTCGGATCCTTATACTTTTTCTTTTTATTTCAAGAATAATGATAAAAAAAGAAAATGACAAAAATTTGTTCAACTCATGAGCATTTTTCACAATTTTTTAATACTTCAAAGTTTTTAAAATTCTGGAGAAAAAAAATACACGTTTAGAAAAAATACGATAATGAACACTATTTACAGAACTTATAAACATTCTTTTGCATTCTACGAATTCTTAAAATCATAATATAGATTTATTGACAATCTTAAAAAATTCGAAAGTTTTTTAATTCTTCAAACTTTCAAACATAAAAACAACTATTATAAGCCTTTTTTCAATTTAATAATAAATTTATCGAACTCTTTTAAGATTTATTATAATTTTTGAAAATTTTTGGAGTATTATATAGTGTTATTGACAGAAAACACAATCTTTCAGTATTCAAAAAAATAAGGTAATGAATGTAATTTGCAAAATATATGGACATTCTTCGAAACTACTAATTCTTTGAATTTTATGAATTTATTAACAAACTTCCGAATTTTCAATAAGTTTTTGATTTCAAAAATTAAAAAAATTCTAAACAATATTTAAACTATTTCATAATTCTCAAATTCGACAAGAATTTGTTTTTCATCTAGATTTCTCTTGATTTTCAGATACTTTTTAACTTTTTAGATTTTTATGGAAAACTTAAAAAATACTATCCATATCTCGAAAAAATACCATTTACAAAACTCATGAAAATTCTACCAATTTTATAAATTTCGTGAAATTATTAGCAATTTTTTAAATCATCAGTAGTTTTTTATTTTTCGGGATATTCAAAAATTTAAAACGCGATTCAAACAATTTCAAGTTTTCCCAATTTTCTAAATCTGAACTAGTTGAGATTTATCACTCTATTATTTGATGTTTCAAAATTATAACTGAAATAAAAGTTCACATCAACAGTATACGAGTAGTGCATTCTCATTGCCGAAAATCAAAATGTTCGTAACAATTCTTTTTCTTTCTTTTTTTTTTTAGCAACTCTTAACTTTTTTTTTAGGTTTGTCCCCCCATGAAAAATTTCGTTGCGACGTCCCTGCCGAAAGCTGACGAAATTTCGGCTTTATGTAGAAATTTTTACGAGAACTGAAATTCTGGAATTTAAGAATTTAGCAAAAAGTGTTCACAATTTTATCCGTCAATCAAATTTTCGAATTAAATTGTTATGGAATTTTTTCTTCATTTTTACACTAAAAAATTATGAAATATGAGTTTTTTTTATTCCCAGTTTTGCGTGCATGGAAAACAATTATAAATCTTTTAGAACTTTGATTTATTAGTATATTCATTATGCAAAATATAGAAACAAATGTGTCGATTAAATTGATGAATTAATTTTTTATGATTACATTTTTCCATCATTTTTCTATATTTAGTTATTTCTAAATTTTAAACACTTTCAACTCGATATTTCGATGTGTGCAATTTTAATTTGAAGAATAAAAGTTTCAAAAATTATACTTTTACGATTTCATTTTTTGAGATACAGTTTTCCGTCAAGAAACCAATTTTCAAATTTACAATTGTTCAAAAGCTTTTCGAATTTTTCGGTATTACATTTTTGCATATTTGTAAACTTATATTGATTTTTGAAAGTTGATGAAATATTGGTTATTTTAAATGATGAATATTTTAGAAATAAAATTTTAAAAATAATGTGTTTAATGAAAATAAAATATTCACAAGAATTATCATTCTGGTATTTGAAAATTGAGCGAAAAAACGCACAGTACTTTGTTCATAAAATGTTGTAACTCATTCGTTATTGCATTTTTTATCAATTTGTCAATTCGAATCCAGCGAAATTTTTTATAAATAATATGAACTGTAATAATTTTGAAATTAAAAAAAAAAATTTCTAGTTTCGCATTCATGTAAATTATTGATAAATTTTTTCAAACTTAAATTTAATAGTTGTCATCATGCAGAATATTTAAATAATACCGAATATTTAAAAATAATCAATATTAAAAAATAATAATTTAATACCGAATTTGAAATAATATATATATTAATTTAAATAATTATTTTAATTATAATATCAACTACGATTTTCATATTCAATTTTATGAATTCAATTCGTGAATAATAAGTTACTATTGAAAATTTTTGTGTCATGTCTCAACTCCATTTCAATATTCTCAATTTTTTTTTTTTTAAATTTCCAAAGTTAATAAAATTTGGTTTATTATTTTTTGTATAAGCTCATCGTGTTCAAACAAATGTATTAAATGCCAATACCAAGAATCAAAATCCTGAAATTCGAGAATCAAGATAAATTTTAATATCAAAATAAAGAAGATAAAAAATAAAATACAATAAATTCAATACAAGCAAACAGATTGCAAACATAATGCATAAAAGAAATGCGATATGTTTATAAAAAGAAAAGATTTTGCTGTATCAGCAAAAAGATGTGCTGTTTCAACACAACTTGGCAAAACGAATTTTTTTGCAGCAGTAGCTTATTTTTTATGTTTCTGAAGTACCAAACGTTAAAAAATAAACGAAAAAAAAAAAAATGTTTGCATTATCTTACGTAATTGGAGTGATGGATAATTATTTATACTTAACAAATGTTATTCAACGTTACGAACTATTTTTCACTTTTTCTTCGAGTGAAATTAGAAAATCTTATAAGTTTTCAAAATACTAAAATACTATAGATGAGATATTATTTCCTCAACAATTCACAAAAATACTAAAAGTCTATGTAGATATTCATAAAAATCCTAGAAAATCTAATGAATTTTGACAATACTAAAAAAAAAAAAAAGAAATTGAATACTTAAGGTCTATTAAATATTAGAAATCCATAAAGATACTGTTTTCTGAAAAATCTAGTCAATTATTACAAATCTTTAAAATTGCGGATTTAAGTATATCAAATTCCATGCAAAAATAAAAATAATAGGAATAATGAACTTCGAAATCAATGAAAATACAAATAATAACAAAATAATGCGTTGACTTAATAAACATGATTCCAAAAAATGATTTAAAGAATAAAATTAAGAAAAATTCAAAGAATTTGATACTTCAGGATTCACGTTTTATAGATATTGTATATTTTAGAGAATTTAAATTTTTTTAAATATTTTAAAATATTTAAAAAACTTGGATAGATTTGGGGATTCAAACGACTTCCGAAAGAAGGGTAAAATTAATTATTATTTCATTAAAAAATATAAGAAATACGAATAATGAAAGTAAAAATCAATGAAAAAACAAATACTTATCTACTATTAATGAACCATAACAAAATAATACGTAGACTTCTAATAATGATTTTTGAAAATGAAGTTATGAATGAAAATAAGAATAATACCAATATATAAATATATAAATAGAATAAAAAAAAGAATAAAATAAATAACCAGATACAAAATTAAAATAAAATCTAATGAAAATATAATAAAATGAATAAAAATGAAAAATAGTAAAATATTGAAAATATGTTCAAATGATGAAAAATGTACCTACTTAAATCTAGAAGACGTATTGTTTTCCCAACAAATCTTTTTTGCTACCAGAACACAATTACTATGCAATAGAATTTTATGCAATAATGATTGTACTCTGATAACAAAAAAGATTTGTTGAGGCAATAAAAAAATAAGCTTCTGCTGCTACGAAAATTCTTTCTATCAAATTTCGTTAAAACAACACATTTTTTGCTGATACAACAAGTCCTTTATTTTCTGTGTAATATCAAGTTTAAAAAATCTTTAAAAAAAATAGGACTTACCCTAATCCTGTTCCAATCAAAACAGAAAGGAAATTGGTCAATATAAGCGTGTAAAGGACCTCTTTCGAGAAAAGTCCGCTCTTGCCAACTTTCGCAGTGCGAATGCTGTACGTTTTTCTTTTGGTCAGTCCCAAGGGGTGTTTGAATTTCCAAAGCCTGGAAAAAAAACTTCAAAGTTAACAGAAACTCTAAAACTCAAGTAAACGTTCAATCTCATTTTCAGACTTTGCGTTTTTAATCCTCGAGATAAACAAATAAGTTTCATTTGTATTATTTCAACTGCGCTCGAAGTAATTATCCAAGATTTTCGAATCATCGATTCACATGGATTTAATCAAGGCCCAGATAGATAAAACATTTTAAAAAACGCGACGACCAGATACGAAAACGTAAACATTGCCAGGGAAAAACATTGCGAGTACATCGATTTACTCGCAAACAATGGCTTCGCAATTAAGCGTGATATAAAAAGTTCGCAAACTGTTATCGTAACGCGTAATAAAGATTATCGATGTTTTAAATGCACGCGAAACGATACGGAAATAGCGGACATACAGGAATGAACAAAAAAGTCCGAGAATTCCCAAAGTTTATTACATTTTTTTACGATAAATGATGTTTTCGAGTTTGTAACAAATTTTAAGGATGTTTATTGATATACTTTTTTCACTGCGTTGTTTTTCAAAATCAGCCTAATTTATTTTTTGAAATTCTGTTTTTAATGTATTATTTATATTGGGAATAAACACAATTTTATAACTTACTTTGGGGGTGCTTGGTCTGGACGAGAGCTCCATTCATAAATCCAGTCGTTATTTTTTCCCAGCAATTCTTCATCCTGAAACGAGTTTATAAAAAAATGTTGAACAGTTAGTTAATTAAAACGTTTATTGTTAGAATCTCTAATATTTTATCTATAAAAACAAGTTTGAAATTATTATGGTGTATAAAATCATTTAGAAAATTTCCTAATATTGAGCTCACGTGACTTATTTTTATTTTATTCAGTTGTTTTTACTATTGAATTCACTATATATTAAATTTCATTATTTATTTGATTGCATTTTTTGAATCCGTTCATTTTTATTTTTACTAAAATAATTATTGTTATATCCTAGTTTCTTTTATCAATTTAAATTAGTTACATAACGTGTCTTATTATTTTGACGAATAGACAACATATTTTATTTTCGTTGTTAAATAAATACCTAACTTCATCCAACTATTCGAAAATTCACTCTCACATTTTGAATTAGTAGAAAACTACGAATTTATAGTCAAATATCAGTAATTGAAATAGTGATTTGTGCCCACTAATTTTGTTAGTAAGTTATGACTAAAGGAAAAACTAAATTACTGTTTTTCAACCTTAGTATGTATAAATCCACTACTCTGAATAACTTATCATATTAGTTAAAAATAACTAACTGTTAGGTTGTTTCGAAAATTTCACTAATTAAAAGATAAACTTATAAATCACTAATTCATTTAGTATAATTTCACTATTTTTTAGCTAACTTACGGAATTCTACGAATTAGAAAATGGATCTCTGACCTGCTAATTAAATTAATAAAAATTTCACATATTAAACAGAGCGAGTTCTCTCAGTTCGGATGAGTAGAAAAATACTTTTTAATAATAAAATATCATTAATTAAAATAATGATTCATGCCCACCAATTAAATTAGTAAGTTATGACTAAAGCAAAAAAAGAATTATCATTTTTTTAATTTAGTATAAATCCACTATTATAAACCACTTATCGATTTAGGTATTAATTAACTAATTGTTTAGTCATTGAAAAAATTTCACTTATTAAAATAAAAACTCGTAAATCACAAATTCATTTACTACGATTTGACTATTTTTCAGCTAACTTACGGAATTTTACGAATTCGATCATGGATCTTTCAACTACTAATTGAAACAGAGAAAGCTTATTTTATTAAATTTCAAGATTCGTTTGTTCAAATTGGTATTATCGCCTCGAAAAAAGTACCACGTCTGCTAATTCCGGCGCCCACGCGGATATGATAACAATGTTCGGAAACAAAACTGCGAAACGATCCAATTTGGAGTGCGATAAAGACAATGACGATTATGCCAGGAATGAGTCATAGACTCTCAAGATTCACGTCGCTAGTTTTGTTGGAATCGAAAGTGTCATCAGCGAAACAAAGAGATTCCTTGTTCTTCAAGTTCAAAGACATGCCAAGATAAATGCCAGGGAATTCCGTAATATACAAGACCGTGGAAATAACCGACCCCCGGCGTTTATTTATGCGATTTTTGTCGCGAAGCAACATTATCATTTCCAGACACGCACAATTGCACTGCCGTGCAAAAGTCTCACGCGGTTTTTATATTTATATTATATTAGAATTCAAATGCAGAAATGTTTGGTAACAATTTTGAAATATTGAAGGTGGGACGTAATTGCAATTTTTGCAGTATTTGAGGAAATATTAAAGATAAGTTTTTGACTTTTATTGAAATTTTTACAATTATCGACCATCTCCGAATTATTACACATTTTATGTAGTCTCTATCTACAAAGTTAATCAATTTTTGGAAATTCAATGTTTTTTTCATGTATCAAAATACTTTTTACCTATAAAATTAATAAAAATTTCTATACATTCACGAATTTTTCAAAGTTTTCTACTGTCTAAAAATTTGGTTGCAAATCAACAGAGCGAATGATCTGAAAATCGGGAAAAAATTGATTAGAATATTATAGAATTATTGATTAGTTTTCAAATTTTCAATACTCATTCAATTTTTCTAAAGTTTGAGAAATTTTAACTTTTGAAAAAAATTCTCAAAATCATCAATAATCTCCGAACTATTACACATTTAATGTAGTTCCTATCAACAAAGGTAATTGATTTTTGGAAATTCTAGAAATTTTTCTAATATCTTAGTGTTATTGACAACCTTTGAAATCTTCACTGTTTTTTTTTTTTTTTCGTGTATCAAAATACTTTTTACTTATAAAATTGATAAATATGTAACGAAAATTCAGTACATTCACGAATTTTTCAAATTTTTCTATCTAAAAATTTGGTTGCTAATCAAAAGCGCGAATCACTTGAAAATTGAGAAAAAATCGTTTGGAATATTATGTAGAATTATTGATTAGTTTCCAATCAATATTTATTCAATTTTTCAAAAGTTTAAGAATTTATGATTTCTGAAAAAAATTTTCAAAATTATCGACAATCTCCGAACTGTTACACATTTTATGTAGTTTCTATCTACAAAGTTAATTAATTTTCGAAAATTCTAGAAATTTTTCTAATATCTTAGAGTAATTGACAATCTTTTAAATTTTCAATGTTTTTTTCATATATCAAAATACTTTTCAATCATAAATTTGATAAATAAGTAACGAAATTTCTGTACATTCACGAAATTTTCAAAATTTTCTACTATCTAAAAGTTTGGTTGCAAATCTAAAGCGTGAATTGCCTGAAAATTGGGAAAATCTTTTTAGAGAATTATTGATTAGTTTCCAAATTCTCAATATTTAAATTTTTCGAAAGTTCCAAAATTTCTTATTTTCGAAAACAATTTTCAAAATTATTGACAATCTCCGAACTATAAAACATTTTATGTAGTTTCTTATCTACAAAGTTAATGAATTTTTGGAAACTCTAAAAATTTTTCTAATATCTTAGATTAATTAACAATCCTTTCAATTTTCAATGTTTTTTTCATTTATCAAAATACTTTTTACTTAAAAAATTGATAAATATGTAACGAAAATTCAGTACATTCACGAAATTTTCAAAATTTTCTACTATCTAAAAATTAGGTTGCAAATCAAAAGCGTGAATTGCCTGAAAATTGGGAAAACATTGTTTTGAATATTATAGAATTATTGACTAGTTTCCAAGTTTTTAATATTCATTGAATTTTTTACAAGTTTCAGAATTTCTAATTTTTGACAAAAATTCTCAAAATCATCGACAATCTCCGAAATATTACACATTTTCTGTAGTTTTTATTCAAAAAGTTAATTAATTTTTCGAAATTCTAGATATTTTTCTAATATCTGAGTAATTGACATTCTTTTAAATTTTCAAAGTTTTTTTCATATATCAAAACATTTTTTACTTATAAAATTGATAAATATGTAACGACATTTCTGTACATTCACGAAATTCTCAAAATTTTCTACTATTTAAAAATTTAGTTGCAAATAAAAAGCGCGAATCACCTGAAAATTGGGAAAAAATTGTTTTAAATATTATAGAATTATCGATTAGTTTCCAAATTCTCAACATTTAAATTTTTCGAAAGTTCTGGAATTTCTTATTTTCGAAAACAATTTTCAAAATTATCCACAATCTCCGAACTATTACACAGTTTATGTAGTTGCTATCTACAAAGTTAATTAGTTTTCGAAAATTCTAGAAATTCTTCTAATATCTTAAATTGGCAATCTTTTAAATTTCCAATGTTTTTTTCATATATCAAAATACTTTTTACTTATAAAATTAATAAATATGTAAAGAAATTTTCAAAATTTTCTACTATCTAAAAATTTGGTTGCAAATCAAAAGCGCGAATTACCTAAAAATTGGTGAAAAATTGCTTCGAATATCATAGAATTATTGATTAGTTTCCAAATTTTCAATACTCATTCAATTTTTTAAAAATTTCAGAATTTCTAATTTTTGAAATAATTCTCAAAATCATCGACAATCTTCGTACGATAAAACATTTTTTGATGAAAAAAATGTAAATATACAAAAAGTAACTAGATTCCTAAATTGAAGTAATCGATTCATTTTTTATATAGATTTTCCTTCCTTTCAGGGCTTTATGAGGGATTAATTCCTCAAACGTTTTAGCGCATGAAAAGATAAATATAGAACCTGCGACAAAGCCACAAAGCTTATTCAACTAAGTTGTTTATTAATACACGTGACACTCCACGTGAACCTCAATTCTTGCCAAGAAATGATAAAATTGAATTTCAATGTAACGTGAAATCAATAAAAAAATCGTGAAAAGTTGTTACCATTAGAAAATACTTCCAAGACCGGAAATTTTTCAGCTTGACTTTTTTTCGTGAGTTTTACCATTTTTATCGACTGATTTTATCAAATCTTGTAATAGGTGTGAGATTTTTTACGCAGTTTTCTATAACTAGCGTGAAAAGTAAGCAAGATAAAATACCGATGTTTTAGAATAAATAAATTTTTTATACTATATTTTATAAACTGTTAGATAATTCGTTTACATGTTTATTTCGTTAAATTAACAAAGCAACATATTACCTTTATTTTGTTATATTTTGGATACAAAAAAGATATAATAATAATTACTGTATGACGATAGATAAATTTATTATTTTTTGTTTCCAAACCTGAGTTCTAGTTTTTTTATAATTTTAATTACAAAATCCAAGGATTTTATTCGATCCATTTTCCAAAATATTTATTTTTCACTGATTCATTTTCCCAGAAATCGTAAGACCAATGAACACACGCTTGCATAATTGCGCAAAGCAAACGTATATATGCAAAAAAAAAATGCATCGCATTTTGTAATCTGAATCACGGAGAAACGTGACTCCGCGAAAATGTTATCCTGAACTTGGAAAATTATTGCATCGATCGCGATATTCCGAATTGACGTAGTTCGATTAATCAGGAACAAGGGTGTAATCAGAAATAATTTTTGGGTTTTATTTTTGTTAAAAAATATTATAATAGAAATTTTATAGTCTCATACTCTTTCAATTTGGATAAGTTTAAACTACAAACTAAAAGTAAAATATCACTAGTTGCAAAGGAGAAAAGTGAGCCACTAAAAGTTAATAAAAAATAATTTAATAAATGAATTATAACTGAAGGAAGAAGTGAATTGGAAAGTTGCATAATTTTTTTCTATTTTTGTCACATCACAAAAATTGACGGAAACACGCCATTTTAAAAAGTCTAGCAGGAAGTTGCATCAATTTTTATTATTGCTGATATTGTTAGTTTATCAAAAAATATCAAGCACGAGTTTTTTTATTTTTGTCATATCACAAAAATTGACGGAAACATATCATTTTAAAAAGTCTAGTAGCAAGTTGCATCAATTTTTTTTAATGCTGATATCGTTAGTTTATCAAAAAATATCAGACACGTATTTTTTATTTTTGTCATATTTCAAAATTTGACAGAAACACATCGTTTTAAAAAGTCTAACGAAGTGATGTTATTTGTATGCTCAGTATCTATCTATACGAAATAAAAAATTCACATATCCTTTAAGGCGAGGGGCTCGCTCCCGGCTTCCCAGCGCGTGCAAGAGAGATGCATAGAATGGGAACCGCGCGAGAGCGAGGGAGACGGAAGGTGAAAGTGGCCTCTTAAAATAATCATTTTTCAAAGAAACAAAAAAATACGTATCGATTTTTTTCTAAAATAATAGACACATATGTTTCCAAATTTGACACCCAAATTACCCCTTGACTACGCACCTGATGGGGAAAGTGCAACGTTTCAATGTTAATTACAAAATCGCTCCGTGTGCATGTTACTGACCTTGGCATAGTTGTAATTTATGTAAACTCCTTTCAGTTCGTCTTCAGTTGACAGCTCAGTGTTGGGGCTGTTGGGGGGACTTTTGGGGCTGAAATTTGAAAGAAGAAAAAATTTTTTAAATCAGGTTAAACAAAAAGAAAATCAAGTTTTACACGCAAATGCAAATTTCTAACAAGCTTAGGTTAAATTATATTTAGAAATTATCACGAGTGCACAAAGAACTTGGCTTTGACGACACAAATTCCTGGTTTTTGTGCTTTTTTCGTCTTGGGTAAAAATAAAGTTCGAGGGTGAACGTTCTTTTTTTCACATCAGAAATTCCGTTCTGGTGCTTAAGTATAAAATTTCGTGCAAAGTTTTGAAAATAATGAATTTATTAAAAAACTATATTTGTTCATTGAAAATTAGACAATGATTTTCTGCAAAACTTTTTCAAAAGTAGAAAAAAACGTTTATTTCAAAATTCATTGAAAGTTTTTATCAGCTCCTGCGTAGATAACGAAATGACAGTTCAACAATAATTTCCGTTATCACTATGAAAAGAAAAAAATTGTCTTTAGCGTCGAGGAACATTATACTGTAAAAAAACCTACGAATGAAATTACAGCTTTTACAATTTTTTTATAACAATTGCATTTTAATAGACTCCTTAATGAAATCTCAGGTGTTATATTCTTTTTCAAGAAAATTCTTTGGTAATTATGAATATTTATGATCATTAATAAAATAAAAAATTCTTGTTATAATTTGTTTACCTATCCCGTGGCGTGTCTCTTCGAGAAGACGCGAGGGAATGCCTCGCGGATGATTGCGTCGAATCACGTTGGGCGTCTCTCAACAAGCGGAGATATTCTTCACTTCCACTAGTGAACGGCAAGGGTGTTATTCTGTCGCCAGAATCAGGATTCACTTCAATCCAAGACTCTGAAAAACCACAAATTACACTCTTTTTTACCCCTCAATCACAAAAGTAACACTGCATCCTACCAAAAATCACCAATAAACAATATACCTCAATTTTTTAACATTTTCAACAACCCCCTTCACCTCTCCGCCATTTTGACATAATATTTATTATTTATAACAACTAAGGCTATTACTGATATTTTTAATATAATTAATTATATTTTCAATTTGATGGTTTCTTTCCTTATTCGAACTTAGATGCTAGTAATGGTGGTAATTCTCTCTAGATTTGAATTAGTAGACAACTACGAATTCTTGGTGGAATTTCACTAATTGAAAAGAGAATAGTGAGCCAGTAAAGACTAGTGAAAAATTGCCAATTGAAATAGTGATTTTAGCTTTTTTAATTGAATTAGTAAGTTATGACTAAAGAAACGAGTGAATTACTACTTTCAAACTTTAGCAGAAATCCAATACTGTAATTAGTAGACTTAGACTAGTCTTATTAGTGCATTATCACTAAATGACTAGTAGAATTCAACTAATAAAAAAGTCAATATTTACTAATTTTGTAGGTCGATCATTATACAGGGTGGTCCAGTTTGAACGGATAATATTTTAACCAAATTTTTTTCATATTTTTCTGAATTGAAAAGTCCTCTGCCACTTTTCACAAAACTCAAAATCAAAAAAGTTATTCAAGTTTGA
>JAPYZL010123164.1:0-27745 GCA_030522825.1 Platygaster orseoliae
AATTCCAACTCGTGCAATTGCGCATTCGCTTCGCTCGTGCCCAAACTTTGCACTCGTTGGAATCATCCTTTTTCTCCCTTGTAGCATAAATATCTATTATTGTTGAAAAAATCAGTACTTTTTTCTACATGGTCTACTTGTCACAATGTTTTTATGATTTTACTCGTACGAAATAACTGAAATTTGAAAAAAATTTTCAAGTGTCTTCTTTGACCGAAAACAATATTTATCTGATTCTATCCAAATATCAGATTTATTAACTACAAACGAATTTTATTTGATAGAAATAAATGTTTCTCTAAGTGCAGTGACGTGAAGTCGAGGAATAGTGTATTTTGCGTTTTTTTCGCGCTTATTCGATCCGGGATCGACAATAGGGATTAATTGCTGGTGTTGTTTTTGTTCGAGAATGATAAATTTCTATGGAGACTGCAGTGAGTTATGACTGCTTGCCCCAGTTTTTTGCCCTACGAGTTAAATTATGCAGTCGTAAATAAAAGGTGGATTTCGTTGATAGTCAAAATAAAAATGGGGAAAAAAAGAAAATGGTGAAATGTAGGTTCACTGCGTAAAAAACGCGAGATATTATTATCATTGTGTTATTTTTCTGAGAAGGATTTGTATTTGTTAAAGCTTTGCGACAATCCTAGGTTTTAGTGAACTTAATACTGAGAGAATTTATTAAGAATATTTACGGATACAAAATATTTGGTGGGTACCTGGGTATAAATTTCATTGAATAACAAAAATTTGTACTTAAATACGTCATTTTTAATGACAAAATGAGATTCAGATGATCTCGTCTGACCTGCAGCAACATGGGAAGTTTTGTGATATTTTATAAATGTTTGTAGTAAAGGCAGTATAGCAATTTCTCGACTTGAAAATTTGAACTAAGCATATTAGAAATCACGTTGAAAAATAATAATGTCGAAACATGAATGATTACATAATATTATTACATTTAAATGACGGAGAACTTGTTTTTTTAAGTAGATTCGAGTAATCTTCCAAGTAGTTTTTTTCAACTATTTTCAATTCTATTTCTATGAAATATACAAAAAATTTGAACGTTAAGTTCTCATAGCAATTTTGATAAAATCTCTTTGAATCGATTGACTTAGAATTAATTAAATCAAAGTATTTTTCTTGGATATGATAATACTATATCGGAATTAAAAGATTTTTTCAAGAATTTTTTTTTCTTATATACATATTTAAGACCAAAAATGTAATTTTCACATTGATTTTTCTATTGAAAAAACAAAGTACGGAAATATTTAGTTTTATTTCTCTAATTAAAGGTCTTACATTAAAAAATATTTATCACTAATTATGAATTGTTTGATAATAAATTATGTTATACTATAGGGTAAGTTTCCGTCATGAAAAAGTTGATAGTTAATTTTTTTTTGCTAAGTTTATTATTTTTGTGCAGGTATTTTTGTTTATCATGACTTTCATTTTCATTTTTTTGAAAAGAACTTAATTAGAAATATGAAAACTAGTAGTTTCCTGTTATTGTTACTTAGGGCTCATTGTCAAAATTTTCAAAAATCATTCAAAAATGACTGTAAAATGCAGTTTTCGACTGGGGGTGATAAATTTCACACGCATGGTACAAGGTATATGCTACGACGCCTATTTTTGATAGGATGGAAGTTCAAGGAATTTGCTGCCGAGAGTGTAAGGTGGCACCACCAAAGTCGTTTGGTTCATATTAGATTGCACAAAATTTTTGGAAAAATATTTTTGATATCCTGCAAAATTAAATGTTGCTATAATTAACCTACGAGTTGAATTTTGACTTGACGTATTATCTTGAAATATTGTAGATTAATGAATTTAGAGAGGAAGATTGAGAAAAACCGATTTTCGTAGATTATTGATACTATAATTTTTTATTAATTTTTGAAACAAGTCGGAAGAATTCGAAAAGTTTTTCGAAATCTCAAAAACTTCTTTACGATTAGATCAATTTTTTATGATATTCCAAGAATTTGAATTGTTTTCATTATATGAAATTGAAGGATATTTCGAAAAATAAAAAAACTTAAAATTACCATAGATATTGTACATTAAGTTTACCAAAATATTTAAAATGTATACAATAATTTATAATTTAATAGAATCTAAATTTTAAAAACTTTGAAATCATACTTTAATTACGAAAATCGACATAAGTTAAAAAATTGTTATTGGGTTAGACCACTTTTTAATAGTTAACCTAATGTTTGAAATTTTGAAAATCTTAGAGAACTCAAAAAGTTTTCAAATTTGTTAAACCACGAATTATTTGTATGTTTCAAAAATTCATCATATATTTGAAAATTCCTGTTCAATATCATATCCCTTTGGAATACGTACGATTAAGTTTTCTATTTGTTAGTAAGAATGTTAAGAATCCTAAAACTTTGAAAAAATTTCCACAAATTTCAGTAGATAAGATAGATAAGTTTTTATAAAATTTCAGTCTTTGCATTATATTTTTTAATTTCTGAAAATACGAGTTTGTCGTTTGCTTTACAAAAATCGAATTATTTGTGAAAATTTGGGAAATTTTTATACGTTTTGCAGAACGTGAAAAATTGTGTATAGTTGGTAGATGTACATAAACTGCGTAATATCCAAAAAATTCTAAAAAATTGAAAATTTTTTTCATTGTACAGACTATGACTTCAAAAAGTTTAAATCAAATCAAAAATTATAATTTTCATGAATTCCTTAGATTCTCAAAAGTTGCAATCGTTTGATAAAACTAAAATTCGTAAAAGAATGATTTATTCACAAGTTGATAATATTTCATGGATTTGGAAAATTTTTGCATATACTCTTCCAACTGTAAGAAACCATATCATCAGTTACACTCACAATGAAACACCGCATTGAATTCATTCCCAAAATTTTAAACTATAAACACCCTCGTGTCCAAATTCCCAGCCACGTGAAAACCCTGACGTTGACAAACCATTAATTCCGTGAGAAAATCGAAATTCACTGGGTAAAGCGCGAAAAAAATAAACGCTCCACGAGCAGGAGCCCCGTATGACGCGACTGTACGATAATCGCTCTATGGGACAACTGGAGAGACGTGCAATAAAGGGGATCATTTCGAATCTCTGCTTCGAAATTTATTGACCCCCTCCAAACGTCTCAACGACAGATCACGAATTCACACAACATCCCGCACCATATCAAAACCATTAACACTGTCACTCAAAAATTTCAAAACAAAAATCTAAACATTTTGTGAAAATGCATTAAAAAAATTATTAAAAAAAAATATTCTCGAGTAGTAGGTAAGAAATTTAAGTGAAAAAATAGGAAAATGATGTTGTATAGTATACCCTGAACTGTCTTCGGCGATTTTTGAGCGTCTGCAGGTCTTGGGTGAACTTGGGATACTGCTGGTTCCAGATGATGTTCCAGCCGATCAGCGGCGTTGTGCGGTTGTGGTATGGAGAAAACGACGGGGGACTGTATCGCGGGGAAGTGATTTATGATACCGGAACCAGGTACGACGCCATTCGACACTCGCAGGCTTATTTTCAGAGGCGTTATTGTTGCCTTGAAATCCCCTGATTCAGTTGCTTCAACTGCCTCGATATACGAAGGTTTACGATCCGGCTGCTTTTGAAAACGAATCCGAAATCGTTTTCGAAAAATCGTTAGATCGGTTGTGGAAAAGTATGGGGATTTCGGAGTGGGGTCAGTGTTTCATTCAGCGGTTGCTAAATATTTCGAACTTAGAGGATGTGTCATAATTTGAAAAAATTGTGAATCCGAGTTCATCGGTTTTCGCTATACATGTGTGTTTTAGGTGAGAGTTTGTTTACAGTATTCTGAAAATGCTTCAATCAATGATTTTTTTTATTCGAAAAGAGTTTAAAAAAAGTGTGTTGTATCTTTTCCACTGAAAAAATAAATTTAGTGTTCTTAGATATACACTGTAAAAAGTCAATCTTATTTTGAAATGTAATAAAATTGAGGATCGACTTGAAATCCGAAAAATATCCTAAGTTGGGCTCATGTAAAAAATTTTTTCCGAGCAATAAAGTATTAAAATCAAGTATGATTTCCTCAAACTATGATAAATCTTCTAAGTTTAAGACTTGTGTGCTTGAAAATAATTCAACATAGATCAACTTTAAGATAATATTTGAATTTCAAGTCGTGTCTTAATTTTGTTGCATCTTGAAATAAGATACAATTTTTAGAATGTATATTTAAAGTAAAAAGAACTATAGTATTGTATGTTTTGCAATATTATTGCAGATTGAACGATAGTTTTTAAAATTTGGTCATTGACAATTACAGTGTCTATGCTAATTCTTACTAGAAAATTATACAAACTTTTAAATTTACAGAACGCCAATTATAGTTCATAAATTATAATTTTTTATATATTAATGCAAAGGATATAATATCCGTGATTAGCAAGAAACAAGATGTATCAACTTTTATTATTTATGTTTTACAGTTCGAGTAACAATTTATAAGTATTATATACACATGTACGTATATGCATCGCAAAAATTCATATCATATTGTATTATACTATGTATTATCAAAACTTTCTGGTACTCCCTGAAATTGCGATTAGTAGATATCACAATATGATACTGCAAAAAGTACAAAAAAAGTATACTAAGAAGAGCAATATATATATATTAATTTACTGTTACAATATTGTTTGACAAACGTGTGACGCTCCGTGTATTAGATATCGATTTTGGAGGGAAATGGTTCCTCAGAGCCAATATTAAACGAACTCAGTTCATGATCTGATTACTTTTTTTTTGAAAGCTTGAGAAAAAATAATAAAAAAAGTAATCAGATCATGAATTGAGTTCGTTTAATATTGGCTCCGAGGAACCATTTCCCTCCAAAATCGATTGTTTGACAATATTTATAATATAATATTTGAAAAACTGCAATAAGAATCTAGCAAAAAGTAGAATATTACAGACTGATTTTACAGTACAATACAGTATTGTAATAGTTATTAAAATTATTTTTTAATGTGAACTTTAATGATTAAAATATTTGCACCTTCCTTTGGGTTATTAACTGTACATAATAAATTATTATTATTGTCATGCATTCTGTGATTTCCTAAACACTTCGAATTCTTAATAACACAGCACAAAATTCATGGTTTTTCGTTTGAGAATATACATATATCTCTCGAAATATGTATTCTGTTAAATAAAACATTCAAATATTGAACTTCTGTATTTGACATTTTCATCTTTTTATGTAAATATTCTATAACTTGCAAGAAAAAATATAAATATACATAAATATAACTTTATATAAAATTGTAGCATAGAGTTTCAATGCAGAAAAATCATAAAAAGTTTCTTGAACTTTCAGTTTGTAGAAAACATATGTTTTAATTCTAACAAAGTCATTAGCTGCAAAATATAAATCTGAAAAGTTTTTTGTTTCAGAGATTGAAATTCTGAAAACCACGAAATTCAAACTTTTTGATTTTACTGTTCTAAAACATCGAATAATAAAATCTAAAATTTTAGTTTTACTCTAAATTACAAAGTTATAAGTTCTGACAATTATAATATTATTCCGAAAAGCACAGCTTCTAAAACCATGAGCTGAAGAAATGGAAATTCTACAAAAATTTTCCAGCCCCTTCTGCCCTTCTCACTAATTCTATATTTAAAGCTTTCCATACCATTTATAACATATTACATATTTAAGAATATTTGAAAATAATAATTATACAAACGATATTTTCCACAAGTATCCCTGAATTTAAGAAGATAATTTTTCCTTTTTTTTAATTTTCTATAAAACTCAAAATATGAGAAACCTTTTATATCTTAACGTTATCACGTACAATAACGACCGTGACTAAAAAGAAAGCGCGGAAGATTTTCCGTCTGGAAAATACCGGACAACGTTACAACGGAAGAAAACGCTTCCAAGATACGCAAAAGCGGGATCACAAACTGCCGGAAGCTCCGAGCTTGCGAGGGTGTTTTCAAGGAAATAACGGTGATGAGCTGCGAAAAGTGCGCAAGTTCAAAGGGAAATAAAATTTTGTGTTTCAACTTCGATCATCATGAATCGTGAAAATAGGCCGAGTAAATGAAATCGAGCGGAGAATCGCGCGTTGCGATGGAAATTCATGAGTCTCGTCACGTCGACTTTTTGGAGGGTCGAAATCTTGGATGTACGAATGAAACAGCCACCCCAAACGATCATCAATCATCAAGAGCGAGACAATCGAATGCAACCGAGAAACAGCTGTCGCTTAGTCGCGCCTGAACCGGGTCCGGGCTGAGCTTTGATACAAATGTACGTTGATACAGAAATAAATTGACAAACATTTTTGCGTTTTTATTGGAGAGTTTTCTTCCAGGGATTTAAGCATTGATGATACTTTGAGACAGTCACTGGCAAGCATAATGGAATCGTTTTGTCTTAAAGTACACATATTTCAAATGTGTAGACATTAGACAATCATAATAAAGTAAATTATTTTTTCATCTAAAAATAGTAAAAATCTATAATAATAAAGAATAAATTAAAAGTTTTAGAAAAAAACGCGTAAAAATAATAATTATTATTAATGAAATAAGTAAAAAATTATCTTTAATGTACTTGCTGAAATCTAGAGGACATTAATAGTTTTATGTGTGTTCTAAAACTGAACAAAATTCACGATTCTTAATTTAACTATCAAACTCTGAAATAACAAAAATCTTGGCTTCAAACAAACTTTTTCTTAACAAAATTCGAATTATAAATGTTAGACTAGGACAATGTGGAAAGAAAAATTTCAAAAATCATTCTAACCTAGTGAATTACATGTAACGAAAAAGTGAAATCTACGAAAATGTTACAAATCCAAGAAACTTTGAACCCTCGAGCATCAAAGTATAGAAATCGAGATGTAAATTTGTAAAAATATCGAAAAATATTTTCATCATCAAAACCTTCAAGAAATATTGAAATCACTATAAATAATGGAATTCTATAAAAGAAATGTGAAAAAAAAAATTTGAACAAATACTTATGATCAATATAACTTGGAATTCTAGAGTATCAAGTTCTAAAAAACGTATGTGGAAATCTGTGACAGATAACAATCGATAAACATACTAAAAAACGACAAAATTCTATGAAATTACTGAAAGAAATCTATGAAATTACTGAAAATCAAGTGAAATTTCATTTCTGATGCATAAAAATCTGAAAATTTATATAATAATCTAAGAAAATGATATTAATCTATCTAAATACTAAAAAATCCTAAAGATGTCATAAGTACAAACAAAAAAAAATCGAGAAATATAATATTCTTCCAAATTCCAAAAAGCCTAAATCCTAGAGCATATCATTTGCAGAACCTATAAGAAATCCATAATACAACCAAAAAATTCTACGAATTGTCTATACACTAAAAAAAATAAGAATTCAAACCAAAAAATCCTAGAAATCTATATATAAAACAATGTGCACTGAAAAATCGATCAAAATCTTTGAAATATTCGATACTGCAGCATCAAACTTGAAATTAAAAATATCATCGTCTTTGCAATAAATATATCAAATCGTTCGTAAGATATCGAAAATTCCTTTTTGTACCATAACACATTGTTGTTTGGCAGATCTCATAAATAACTTTTGTATCGTATGAGAAAAAAATAAAAAATTCAATATGGCATCGGATGGGTACGCCAATATTACTTGAACGCGTGATAGATAGACGGACGATATTGTCTTTATAAAAACATAACCATTTGTTTTAGAAGCTAATATCAAAGCGAGCAGCGTGATTCAATTTCCTGTGTAACGCCGGGAACTATCGACCCTCAAACGAAATTTCGTTATTTAATTTTCTTTGGGCTTGAAACCCTCAATAAATTTCAATGTGTTGAATGGAAAGTAATCTATTTAAAACTCGTCGTTTAATCAATATTAAGTGAAAACTAGAAATAAATGTTTATTCCCATACGTTACTTTTGACATCAAATTACAAAAAGAATTTTTTTTGTATCACATGAAAATTAAAAATCGTTGTTACTGCCGTTTTTAGCAGAATATTTAAAATATAAAAAAAATTGTAGTAATTTCGTAAATTTATATTCCGAGAGTAGCAAAGGTCTTTTCCACACAAATTCAATATTGAGCTATTTCAATATACGACAAACGCTTTTTTTAAGTTTTTTTTCTGTAAAAAAAAGGATGAGCTGTTTCAATACAACTTAACAGAACAAATTTCGTTTGCAGCAGTTGCTTATTTTTTTTTTTGTTGCCTCAAATCTTTTTTTCTACCTGAGCACAATTACTATGCAAAGAAATTTAATGCATAGTAATTGTGCCTTGGTAGTGTTTCCAAGATTTCATTTAGATTTTTCATTTAGATAATCTAAATAAAAGATAGAAAATTTTTCATAGAAAAAAAACATAGAATCAAAAAATTTTATAATCAAGGTAGATCGAGTTAATTAGTATTGATTTTGAAGCTTCGAGAAAATATTTTGTGTATTCAGCGATTCGATGTTTTTCTCAGTTACTTTTCTGTACTGTAAAGTAGCATGAAAGTTAGGAAAAAATGAATTTAAAATTATTTTTAACAACCATTTTCGGACCTTTTTTTATATTGATTATGAACTGTTAAAAAAACGGTAGTTTTGTGTAGTACACGGTTGAATCAAAAACTGATAAAGAAGAATGTGGGCTAGGAAAACTCAATGGTGCTTGCCTTACCGACTCTTGCTTTTCTGTAGTAATATGATTTCATCCCAGATGACTTTCTCGCCCTTCTAATAAGTCCTACGAACAGTAATTATTCCATTTATTTTCCGTTTTAACAGCTAACCTAAATGATCCTGAAAAGTTTAGAAATTAAACACGAAATAAATTCCATTCTGTATGTCACTTTTTGTAAATAATGTAATGGATCTTACGAATTTCAAATGGTAGATTATTTTTTTCTTATTTGTTTATTGCACATAATGTTTTCATACACCCACTTTTCAACAAACTCATATTCTACTAAAAAAGAAAAAACTTGAGATTTCAGTGTTCTAAAAAATTTTCATCATGTCCTATCAATTCGAAGACTTCACAGATCGAATAATATAACCTACATTCATATTTTCAAATATGTTATTGTAAATGAATATTATATTGACAAGTATTACACTCAATATTCAGTTAAATTAATATCTTGTATTTCTTATTGAGGTTTTAGATTTCACACATGCATTAATTATGTTTCACAATTTGTTTTGCATTGACTAAAAATGTGAATATGAGCAAAAATAGGCACGTATATTTTGCATATAGCGAGCAATCATTCTGCCAGTCACAATTCGATCGATCGGAGTGCCACGTGCTGCAGTGACGTGCAAAAAATTGTATTCCATAGAAAATGAATGAGCACAAAAACTCTAATCAACATTGACAGTTGGCTACACTTCAAATTCTGTGAGAATTTGAGAAAAATCATATCCTTTGTATCTCAAGATGTTTTTTAACTTAAGAGATAAAAAGATGTCTAGATTCTGAATTCTACTTTGATTCTTAGTTGGAATGATTTTAAACGTTCAATTTCATTTTTTTTATATACATTGTCAATTAAATAAAATATTTTATCTCAGCCAAAAAGTTTTGTATGCATACAAAATAATATGAAAAATACTATTGAAAATGTAAGTGAAAATTTTTCTAAAAAATCAACTAAATTATCAAAGTCACGTTAAAATTCTCAAAATTTTAGAAATCTATGGAAATGCTAGAAAAAATTATAAAATTTCATGAATTACATACAACACAAAAATTTGAAAAATTTAATAAATACTTTAATTTTGCACGTTAAAATTTTTTTAAAAAACGATAAAAACATTGTGGGCTATATAGAAATCTACAATTGTACCAGAATACCTTTCAAGTTGTATAAATACCAAAAGAATAAGAAATATACGAAAAGTGTAAAACAAAAAATATAAGGTTAATTAATTTGACGATCAAAAAATTGAATTTTATGGTTTCGAATACGTTCAAAAGTTGTATAACTTGAAAACCTAGAAATTCAGAAAATTAAAAGATCGTACTTTTGTAACGAGAACCTAGAAGATTAAAAAATAATTATATCCCGAAGGAAATATATTTTTTTTTTTGAAAAACTTCTCCTGAAAATTATACTAATTTACAAACTTTTCGTTAGTTGCAACTTTTTTGAGAGTTTTCTGAACTAATTTATACTCGCTTGGTACGAAAATATCAATAATATATTTTTACAAAGAAGCATTATCGAAATATTTGCAGAAAACGTGTTTTTTCATTTATTGCCAGAAATATGAAAAACGATCATTTTTATACAGAAAATATTGATCAATATTCATCACTTTACTGTGATACACTGCTTTCATCGATTAAAATTAGTAGTTTTCAAATTACAGTTCCTGAAAGTATAAATAAAAAAACATTTTTTTTAATAAATTATTTTTTGGTTAACACTTTTCTTGACTTGCAGTGGCTGTCACTTAAAAACTTCTAGTCTAATCGATAAAAACAAAAAAAAAAGGATCTGCTTCATCGGCAAAAATATGTGCTGTTTCAACACAACTTGACAGAACGCATTTTTTCGCAGCAGTAGTTTATTTTTTTGTTGCCTAAACAAACTCTTTTTTTTCCACAGCACAATTTACTCTGCAGTGGACTTTTATGCATTATTATTATGCTTTGGCGACAAAAAAAGCTAATCCTGCGAAAAAATTCGTTCTGTCAAGTTGTGTTGAAACAGCACCACTTTTTGCTGATATGGCAAGTTTTTCTCCCGTAAAGCCAATAAGTACTCATTTTCAATAATATATATTTAATGTTAATAAAGCCTATCGTTCTCGATATTTCTGACAATACACATGAAAAACATATTTTTTGCGAATATTCCGATAACGCTTCATTCAAAAAATAAGTTACCAATTTTTTGGTACTCAATGAGCCCAAATTAGTCTAAAAAACACTTTTGTTACAAGATACATTTTCCATGGAAACTTGGGTTATTTTTTTTCTGTCTGCGCCTCTGACTATGCGAAATGATTGAGCGTAAATATTCGAAACTTGTCCGATTCCATGATAGCCGTAGTCGATTATATCGACGTATCTAGTTTCAAGTGGAAGCGTTATGTGTTGAATGCAGGGGTAGTCACCCCCGAAACTTGCTCTCTTTCTCTTACTCGTACTACAGGGACGCCATCTTGAATGATGTATGGCATTGGTTACGAGGTCGACCGAGCGGCCATCGCTCAACGACGTTACTTGTAGGAGGGGGGGGGGGGGGGTTGTCACAGACTCTTGGCGGTCTATCGTTTTACCGGACACAATTCCGGTAACTTGGAATTTTTTTTATTTCCTGCTAAGCTACCGCGATTTACGTAAAATAAGTACTTAATTGATGTTTGGAAACGTTCAGGGTCAAGGTGAAAGTAAGTGACACCCTTGTAAGAAAATTACAGAAAATTGTTAACTTAAGTGAAAATTGAATTTTTGAAATAACTGTTAATATTTTGTGATTTTGTGAAATTTTATTGGTTTTGATTTTAAGGGTAGAAGAGGGTGAGAGATAAATATTTTAGGAGTTAGAAAATTCACTACCTGAATGATACTTTGACGTTTATGGTGATTTTTTAGATTTTAAGTATGAAAATATGAATGATACGTATCGAGTGACATGATGATTATGGAATAATTGGGGAGATTCTAGGGTTTTAGTCAGTATTGCTAGAATGTTAATGACTTTTTTAGAGTAATATTATTCTACTTGTGATTTTTTTCTATTGCTTCACAAGCGATTTATATCAATTTATGTAAGCTTTAATGGTGATCTATTTGATTATACTGGAAACGGATTTCAAAAACGGATATTTATATTCGACATATTTTGGCTACGTTAATCAATAGATGAAATTATCAACAACTTCATGGAAAACGTAAGATCTACTGTAGCAACAAAAAAATGTGCTATTTTGGTTGCGTCAGTTTTAGCTTATTTTTTTGTTCCTCCAATAAATATTTTTTGTTTCCAGAGCACAATTATTATGTATAAAATTTCTTTTCATAGTAGTTGTGCTTTATTAGCAAAAAAGCTTGTTGAGACAGTAAATAAAAAATAAGATACTTTTTGCGGACACAGCAAATCCTTTTATTCCGTGAATTGTAAAAAACTTTACCAATCCTCTTATGTTTCTAATTTTTATTACATGAAATAAATTTTTCTGCGTTGTGAAGTCTAACATTAAGTAGAATTCTGCACTTTTTTAATATTTTTTGAAATTCACCTATTTTTTCACAATAAATTTTGTTGATGATCGATGCAATATAAAAAGACAGTTTTCATGTATGGTATTTCTGTATCCCTGAATATGTCGTTATACCAAACTAAGAAAATTTGTACTTCATAATGTTATTCATAATTTTTCAATGATAATGATTTGATGAAATATTTATTAGATTTCAGTCAATTCAATGAAAATTTTTGCAACCCCATAAAATTCATTTCAAGTTGGAAAAATTAATTCAAATTTTTATTTCGTTTACTTTTCCCGATTTTTTTAACTTACTACAACACTATTGTATTATAATATATAATAAATATTTAATGTTAATGAATTAATTTCAGTTCTTATATTTTTACAGGTACCTTTTTGCAGTAAACAATCACTTAAAAGAAAGGAAAAAATGACAATGCATTGTCTTAGACTTTTAGTTTTTCATATTTATATTATACACATATTATTTAATATAAAAATATTATGTACTTATTGTATAATACATAATATTGCTCTACTATTTAGATATGATTATTTATAGTCAAATACTGCAATAACAGTCAATTATCATGAATGCAACAAACATTTACAAAAATTTTGACTTTAAAATTATAAGAACTATACAATCGTAATTAATCGATCAACAGTGTTAAAACTTGCATATTTGTTACATCGACGCTATGCTTCGTAAAATTTTTATTTATTTCACCAAGATTTTTCTTGTAATAATGTTAATAATATAAATTTCGACTTTTCAATTTTTTCTACAAACTTTTACAAATACTTAACCTCATCTAAACCAGTATAACTCGAGTATAAATTATCAAACATTCAATCTTGCACCTTTTATTGAAATAAATTTCTTCATACTTCACAAATCCATGTTACAATTTTTCTGTTTAACATTTTTACCAGTTTCGAAATACGAAGATTATTATTTGAAAATTCACTTTATTTTATAGCTCCGTTCACTCATTTGCATCTAATGCCCAAAAAATGCGAATACACTGCAGAAACAACTCTTTTTTCATGAATTCGGACGTCTTCTAATTTATTGTGTAAATTTTTATAACGCCTGCAAGCGGAGAAAAATGAAAAATCACCGGAATTTTTTCACCAAGTCTTTTTAGCAAGAGAACCCTATCTATCGTATAATGTAATCGGAAAGTTTGACGGGGACTTGTGACAGAAAGTTGAGGAGAATTCGGAGGGCGATCAAGAGACGAAGGGATTGGTTTAAAATGTGTGGGGAGATAGCGGGAAGCGAGCAAGGTAGGCAGGCTGCATGGCGAGGACCGAAAGGACGGAAAACGGGGGTTGAAAGCTCTCCGCGACACGCTATTCCCGCAGATAAGATCGTCGGCCCTATAGTTAGGAAATGAAAATCGCGTCGACATTGTTTAATTTAGATAAAAGCATATGTTACACGCTGACGAGTCACAGGTCCCACGAGATATCCTATTTAAACGGGAAAATGAATCGCTATCGCTGTGTATTGCCAACTCCTGTTTTTCGATATGTGAATAACATAGTTTAAATGAGTTTAAGATAAACAGTTTGAAATGATTCATTTTTTTTTATACAACTAGTGATAGTTCGACCATAAGATGTTGAGAAAAAGATTCTAAGTTTTTTGGATTTCAAGCATTTTTGCAGATTCTAGTTTCTCTTGATTAATCACTAGGTTAGAACACTTTTCAAATTTTTTTTTTCATTATTCTAACTGAACATGATCATCATTAGTTTGTTTGAAAAAGATTATTCGTAATCAAGGATTATTGCTATTTTCGAGTTAGTGAAAATAAGAGTTATTTTCAATATCTGTTAACTAAGAGAAATTAAATTAAATTATTAGTTTTGATTCATAGATTTCTGTAAGTACATTTTTGATAGTTGCTACTTTTCAAGTAATACATTAAAATGTAACATAATTAAATGTAATAAAATGCAGTCGTTTATAATTAAAAAATGTCCTTGAAACAGCCTACTTTTGTTAAAATTCCTTTAAAAATATCATTGTTATATTATTAATAAATATCCCTTAAGTTTTTTATTTCTAAACAAAAACAGAAACCCGAAATCAGAAAATAATGTTAATAAATCATGTTTTTCATTTTTTCTATGTATAAACCTGCGATTTATTTGCAGATTTCTTCCTAAATTTTAGGCGTAACTTCTTTTCATTCGTGTATTTCCATCGCTCATCCGCGACACAAATACATGGATCCGCTTTTTTACTCGAGATGTTAGACTTTGTCAAGTTATTTTGACTTTCTTTTTTGCGTCGCGTTCGCATTTCGTCCCTCGCCACCGACGTCTTTTCACTCTCGCGTCACATCCACGTTTCCTTTTCCTTGTCTCCTTGTGATGTGCATTCGGCGGATTCTAACTCGAGTAAAAAGTTAGCAATCTTATAATAGAAGTTTGCTGAATACAAAATCAGTGAGCCGTCGTTTTCTCCGCAACTTGTACCACATAATGGGACGAACTTGCGGCATAGCGAGGCTCAGATATCTGAACTGCTGTGTCATTTGCAACTCGCATAAATTGAATGTTCCCGCAGGTATGTCGCGATATTTTCGTCATTTTTTTCCCGTCTTTATTGATGAATAAAAATTTTCTCGACATTGAAAGTCAGGAATAATTGAGAAAATAATTTGGTATAATTTTGGTTATGAAATCGTAGCTTGCGAATTCTGTTGTTATCGTATTTCAATGAGAAAACAGAGGTAGATGTGTATGATATTTATTATATATGTTGAAATAAAAGTAACAGAAAAAAAATGTTAAGGTGAGTAGGAAAGATTTGGCAACGATTACAAATATATAAAATTGATAGTTCAGGAGATCAGGTTTCTGTAATTTATCATTTTTAGGATACAATCTCAAGGTACGATGAATATGAAATAGCAATTTTTTAAATAAATTGTGTTACAACATGTGATTATAGTGATTTATAAACTAAGGTTTTGTAGGTTTAGAATTCAATGGCGTAAAATTAAGAGTATCTATATTTCACGATTGAAAATTCTGGGAATGTACTCACGTTCCAATTTTTTTAGAATTTTTCACCGTAAAAATTAAAATGTTAGAATTCTACAGTCTCGAATAAATTCTCCTAGAATTCAATTACAAATACTCTGATCCATTGTGATATATGTAATTCAGAAATCGTGTCACTTGAAAAACTGAACTCAATTTTAAAAGGTTGTATTTCAGACTTGACAATGAAAAAGTAAGAAAATTATATTAATCATTACTAAGTTCTGTATTCTTCTATATATACGAAAAAAAAAAAGGTAAAGTGTTACACTGTAGAAATAAAAACTTTTGCAGTGTTAAATCTAGTTATTTGAAATAAATAAATAATATTTTAAATAAACATTTGAAACGAATATTTGAAATAAATAAATTAATAAAAAAGTCTAGTCATATCAATAATTGAACTAAATTTTAAAAAGTTTTCAGACTTGACAATGAAAAAATAAGAAAATAATTTTATTCATTACTAAGTTCCGTATTCTTCTATATATACGAAAAAGTGTAGAGTTTTACAGTGTTGAATTTAAGACAATAAAATTTTTATTGCTGGAATCATTTGTCTTGATACATCAGACCACAAAATTAATTTTTTCAAATTCGATAATGTGTTATTGAAAAAAAATCAAGTGTTAAATGATTGAGTTTTTTAGGGATGTATTCGAGATTCGATTTTTTTAGAATTTTACATTGTTAACATAAAAAATTAAAATTTTATAGTCTAAAAATCTTAAAGAAAGAAATTCCAAATACTATAATCTGTTCTGATAGAAATAAAAAATTCTGTCTTTTGAATCATGAAACTTTATTCAAAAAGGTTGAATTGAAGACTTGACAATGAATTGTAAGAAATTTATACTATCAATTGCTCAGTTCTGAATTCTCATATATATATATATATATATGAAGAAAGTGTTAGATTTTACAAAGGTCAATTAAAAATAATAAAATTTGTATATCTGCAATTATTTGTCTTGACGTTTCAGATAACAAAATGAATTTTTTCAAAATTCGATGTGTTATTTAAAAAATTGAAAGAAGTGTTGAATGATTGAGTATTCTAGGAATGTATTCGAGATTTGATTTTTCTAGAATTTCATACCGTAAAAATTTAAATGTTAAAATTCTACAGACTTGAAATCTTAAAGAATGCAATTCCAAATATTATGATTTGTTTTGATAGATGAGAAATCTAGTCATTGGACTCAAAGAATATTATTCAAAAAATTTGTATTTTAGACTTAATAATGAAAAAGTAAGAATTTTCTACTAATAATTCCTCAGTTCCGTATTCTTCTTTATACATATATGAAGAGTGTTGGGTATAACAGTATTAAATTTAAGACAATAAAATTTGTACTTCTAAAATTATTTGTCTTGATGCTTCAGACCACGAAATGAATTTTTCCAAAATTCGATAATCTCTTTTTTGAAACACTAAAAAACGTGTTAAACGATTGAGAATTAAGCCTTCTCAAGCCTGGAATTCCACGATTTTTGGTGAAAAATTATCGAGGTTCATGTTAACGCGCTCTAAACGAGTACCTAAGAAAGTCCAAATAAAATATAGAGCTATAAAACACTCAGGAACTGATAAAAACTTATCCACAGTTTGAAATTCAAAATTGTAAAAAATTCCAATTACACATTTTCTCTCACAATTATAGAACTTGGACAAAGTAACTTCAACGCAAAGTGCACTAAACTGAATTTTTTTCGTCAAATTTTATTCCAGTTCGTCTTAAGTTTTTCAACATCAATGAAGCCAGAGAATACATCGAGTACGATTTAGCATCGCGCCAGCGACAGATAACATTGATTCATCCGATCCAGCGTAATCCACGGTGATGGGAAATTGCGAGACACCGCGTAGATTGATGCCCGTACATAAGCACCGAGTTTCGCGGTTGGCTCAGATCCACCGCGCGCAAGAAGATACCAAGGGGGGTCGCGGGGGGGGGGAGGCAAAGAGGGATGGGTCCGGAAGGAAAAAAAATCACGCTATGCCGCGGGGGATGAATGGAAAGAGGACAAAGAGGAAGAGAAGATTTGTCCACGCGGGGAGGGGGGCTGAGGGGGCTGAGGGGGAGCCGGAGATCCGCGTGCCGCACGGCGCAATCCCGAGGGCCGCTTTAAATGAGTCAGCGTTTTTATGCCCCGCGATGTTGTCAAAGTGCGAACAGCGCCCCGCAATATATCATCCGATGCTCGGGCAGACCCCGCAAATTCGACCCTCGTAACATAGCGCCGGCCACCTTTGTCCACCCCCGGAGCAACTTACGTGAATTTAGGTGTTAACCAAACGGCGTTGACGTGTGATTGGGAGAACGCAGCTTTGCGGGATCATGGTCGGTTCATTTTAGACGTGGTACTCCTTATTCGGAGTGATAGGCTTTTATCAGCAGGGCAATTGAACGTACAAATATGTTTTGCGATTGGTGCTGATGCTTGAAAGATGGAGATTGATTTGATGTTTCATTTTTGGAAGGTCAGTAGCAGGGGAAAGTTCAAATTTTAGAGTACTGCATTCTAGAAATCTTTGAGCAATCTACAATAATACGAAAAATTTGTGAAAACCAACTCTTTCCGATTTTCCTGGTCAAATATTTATACTTTTATTATCATTATTTGTTTATATACATATTTTCTTTGGCTAGAGAAATCGAAAAAAGTTGAGTGTCAAAAATAATTTCATTGTAATATTATTCAAATCAAGAAATACTTCATAATCCTTCAAAATTACATAAGTACTAAAATGCAAGAGGTGCAAGAAATAAGTTACATAATACTTTTTAACACTATATACGTATTTATATTTTCAGAAATTCATAAAAATTCGAAGCCTGCAGCATATTATTCTCAAAATTTATAAAGAAAACCGAAAAAACACGACACATTTTCAAATCATTTACATACCTACTAAAATAGGACAAAAAAAATTATGGAAATCTTTACAAAAGAAACTATTTTCTGGAGGATAAAAAATTTTTCGAAAACATTATAAATATGTACCATGTACATACTGTTAGAGTACTAATTTATTTCTTGTATTTCTCTTTTTTTTGTATTTATGAAATTATGAAGGATATTCGAGTATTTCTATCAGTTTTTTGTACTGTTTTAGATTCCTTCAAGATTCCTAGAATGCAATACTATTAAATTTAAACCCTCCTCTGCTAAATTTTTCTCCTCATTTACTGAAATTTGAATGAAGTAAAGTGTTTTTTATTTGAAAATAAGAAATAGTTTTTTTAAAAACACTGAGTATTGAAATTTCTGAAAATTATGAATGACAATGAGAAAAATATATAGGTAAATGATTAAGAATTATCAAAAATGCGCGTTTGAACTTTATACCATATAACAAATGGTTTTTTGAGAGTTCCTAAAATTGAACAATATGCAGAATTCAGAATATAAGCAACTCAAAAATTAAAATAAACCAATAGTTTCAAAAGGATTTTTTTTTTGTTGAAAAAATTGTAATTATACAAATTTGAGTAAGAAACCGTAAAAAATTGATATGGGAAGAATTGTTTGAACCCAGTAAATTATAGAAAATAATTAGAATCTGCAAAAATGCATAAACTATACAAAACTTTGAACCCTGGAGTATCGAATTCTGAAAATCAAGATTTAAATTCAATAAATATTAGAAAATTTTTTTAATATAAAAAATATAATACAAAAAATAAAAAAAATTTCATCAGTTACGTACAATACGAATATTTCCGAAATCTATGAAAATTCAAAAATTTGAGTGGTCATGATTTTACCTAAATATTTTTAAAAATATTCAAATTTCGGAACTTATTTTTCTAGAGGATTGGCTTCGAGACATCTGTATAAAATTCTATAATAGTAGAAAACCTTCCAAGTTGTTTAGATACTGCTGAAATAAGAAAAATGCTAAAAAGATATCTGAAAAAAAATCTCAAATTTTAAATTTTAAAAATTCCAAAAATTAAAATCTATTTTATTAAATACGTATGATAAATACGTTCGACTTCATAACCTAATTTGTTTAAAAAGGGAATCATAAATTCAAAAATCGCGATATTATACAATTTAATTTTTTATTTATAAAGAAACAAACTTTATACGACAAATTCTTAGTTCTTATAGTTTTTACATTTTCTTTTCACAATCAAAAAATTGTTTAAATTATTTAGTCTCAATTTACTTTGTATTTACTTTCACTGCACTCTGAAAGATGTTTTTTGTGGATTCGAAACATTTAGGAAAATATAAAAAAAAAAAAAATTAAATAGAAAGAGTTTTACGAAAAACTATAATTTTGGATGAAAGTTAGACTGTGGTTCTGCTTCATTTTTAATAAATCTGGATCACATAGTAAGTTCTGTTTATCACTAATGATTGCAATCTTTCGTATAATTGTTTTAAGACTAATTAATTAGAGGGATTGCGTACAATACCATAAAGCGACCATAGCTTTTTTTTACGAGAAAAAGGGTTGGAAATAAATTAGCGGATGATGCTAAGTGCAGACTTTGTCGAGTAAGAGTTTTATTCGTAAAAAGAAACTAATCGTCGATACTCATTAAAAAAAGTTAAATTGAATAAGTTTGAATTGGCACAAGTCTTCAGATAAATCGAGATAGTTTTTTTTTGTTGCACAGATTTATTCACAATCATGATAGTATTTGTAATAAAAATTATAATAAAATTTGAATCACGTTATTAAAATATTGCATAATATACTGATTCAGAATCAGTACGAAATATTTTGATAAACAATTTAGGTTAAGTAATTTAAATTTGTTTAACTCTGACGGTTTTCTCTTAAATATAAAATAGTTCAAAAACTCAACGTGACACATAATCAATTTTTTCTGATATAGAAACGAAAAGTCAAAGTCTTTTTTCATGAAATACTCAGAAAAACGTTCCCTTTATCTATGTTTTTGGATTTTCACGCTTTGATAGCACGATATACAATCGAAAAGACAGTCGATTCCCAAATCAATTTTCGAATACTTCCTTGAGCTTCCAAACGCGTCTCGTGGGTTTTCTAAGTAAAATTTATTAAAATGTCGTCAGAAACTAAAAATCATAAGGAAGAAGTTGTGGCAGAGCCAGAGGTGAAAAAAGTGAAAATCGAATTCTGCAAAATTGATGAAGTATGTAAAAGTGATACTAATTCAGAAAAAAGAATCGCAGATACGACTTCGAAAACTTTTTCTGATTCTTTCGAATTCAAGACATGTGCTGACCTATGGTTGGAAAAAGTTATAACTGAAAGTGATTTCGCCGAGAAAATCAACTATGTTGAACCAGGTATATTTTTTAATGTCAAACAATTTCAATCATTATTCTTAACTCTTTTATAACTAAAAAAAGTTTTTAAAAATTGTTTAAAAAAGTATAAACATTTTGAAATTTTCGTATTTTTTAGACCATGTAATAAAAAAAATGTGTATTAGCGATTTTCTCAAACATTGAATAACTTTTTGCCCACTTGATTATTTTGTAAAATTTTTGAATATTCCTTTAAATTGTCTAAAAACTGTAGAAAAAGTTACATTCACTAAAAGTTGAAACTTTTATACAACAATTTTTTTAACAATTAATTTAACAAATTTGTATATAACATATTACGTTTTCAAAATATTTTACTACAGCTTTATGCTACTTCATAAAACGTTTTATTTTATTTTACCGTTCAAAATCCATGGCTTCAAAATTTCGAATAACTATTTCCTTCTAATTATAACTGATTTCGACAATCGTACTATGTAATTATAATTTTTAAAGTTTTTTCTACATTTAAAAAAACATGTTTGTTCAAGTCAAAAAAATGTTTTACATTAATATATTAACTTTTATATTACAGAAGTTCCTCGAAATAATGGTTCTAAGAAACAACGAACCATCTTCACCAACAAACAAATATATATGTTAGAAACATATTTTTCCAAAAGCTCTCACATTTTGAAATATAGCGCAATAAAATTGGGCCAGTATATACAATTGAACCCAAAGCAAATAAAGGCCTGGTTTCAAAACAGAAGATCAAAAGAGCAAAAGTTGAGGAAAAAAAACATTACCGAGAAGTCGACTTCGCTGGTGGAATCCGATTATTCTCTGATTAAGAAAAGATATGGGCACCTTTCCAAAGAAAAACATGGTGAGAAATTATTAAATTTTTCTGAAAAATGTTGAAAATCAGAATAAAGACTCAACAGTTGTTATTATTATTAGAAAAGTTATTATATAAATGTTTAACGTATGTTTTATTTTATTTTCATTTAAGAAGAACTAATTATCAAGCATTAAAAATTAAAATAATTTTTTTTTTGAATGTTGATGTATAGACCACATAAAAATTTTTTGAATTAACATTGGAAAAATCGTTTTGAAAAACATGTCTCTATTATCAATATTTAATATAAATTTCAAATTGATAAAGGTTAATATAAAAATTTTCTGTATTCTAATAAATAAAAGAACTTTTTTTTGACAATTCATGAAGAATCCTAGCTAATTTCAGAAATCGACAATATGTTATACAAAAATTGAAGATGCTTGCAGCAATGAAAATTTTATCATATTTTTAAACAAACATTAAAATTTACAAACTTGTACAAATTTTTAGTATTTTATTTGGTTAAAAATGTGGTAACAGTATTTATGAATGGAAGCATATTATATAGGAAATTTGTTGTCGTTGGGTATATGTGTTCTGAACAACCACTGAAAATTAATTAAAAATTTCTAGAACTCATAAGGCTGACATTTTGATCGAATTTACGTAATTTTATTTCGAATTTTTAATAATTTCCAGAGGAATTCAAATTCAAGAATGGAATTTTTTTAAATTTATTTCCCTTTTAAACATTCACATTTAAGTAAAAATATAAAAATTGTAGAAAAATATTTTTAAATCTGTTACGATAAGATGGATAAGAAATTTGAATGATAGTAATGAACTATCTATCACATGTGAGATTCTGTACAAAAAAAATGATGGAATTAAATTAAAAAAATGTTTCAAATACTTCTGAATCTTTTTAAAAATCTGGTAAAACTGTTATGAAATGAAAAAATTGTTTACCGAATAATCAAGTTTACAATAAGATACGAAAAGTAGATTCTTTGTATTGTAAGCGAATTTATAGAAAATTCAACAAATTTCCCTAAAATGATTGCCCATAATAATAATAATAATAATAATAATAATAATACCTCATAAATTCGTACAATCACAAAATAACATTTGAAATGTTTATAAAATAACTATAGATGTTTTTTCAGACCCAAGAACAAAAAAACCTAAAATGCTCAAAAAAATTTATAAAAATTCTTCATGGTTTCTGCTTCAGATACTACCCTAAAAATTTTACGAAAGTTTGAAATCAAATAAGATTCATAATAATTATACATTTAAAAAAAATCAGAACATTAATTCACAACTTTGCGAGAACAAATTTCAAACACTAATACAATTGAAAATTTTTCTATTATATTCTTATGATAGTTAGAATATTATTTATTATTTTACGGTTTTTTTCTTATTTGAATTTACCTTCACTTTCAATTGAAATGTATTCATTATTCTGATAAAATTCAATTATTTTTACATTGAAATATACTATCAATTTTTTCTCCATTTTAATTTTACCTTAAATACATCTTTGTTAGAATAAATTTGAAACACTCTTGTACAAGAATTAATTTTTCTATTATCTTTTCATGATTGTAAGAATTTTATTGAATATTTAACGATTCTTTTCCTATTTGAACTCACTTTCACTTTCAATTCAAATAAATTCATTTTCCTATAAAAATTAAATTAAATTTTTCGTATGCAAATCCACTTTCAATTATTTTTCCTTTTAAATTTATTTTCAATTGATTTACTCTTTGACAACATAATTTTAATTTTCAGATGTATCACGCAACATCCGTGAAACTGCAAATGCAGGAACGCACTTTCCAGCACCTGGGAATTCTTATGCCAATGTCTACATTCCCACGCCATATTATACTGGTTCTCCAAACTCAGTGGTTTACTTCCAGTATCTACCAGAGACGCTTTGGCTGGCACAAAACACTGCTCCAAACGCACCAATCCAACCGAATAATCTTGACTACCTCAGCACACCAAAAATTTCTCACTTCATGCAGAATAATACTGGAACCTCGCAACCTTCAAATACGGTTTACCAAATTCCGAACGCAGTGAATTACACTCACTTTTCCCAGTCAAACAACAAGATGCCATCCATGCAAATTCCGATGATTTTGCATCAAGATTACTACGAAGACCTTCCTATCTTGACTGGGGACGACTTATCCACGATCGACGCGATAGAAATGCTCCAAATTTCGCCGGCGAATCCAATCACAAAAGTCAATTGCGAAGCCCAAAATGAAACGAAAACTAAAGAAATTTGATATCAAACTCTATGCAGACAATGAATTGATCAGGATCGATTGTTTATTTGTTATATGAAAATTTGAAGAAAGTTGAGAAATATTACGAGGGTTCGACGATATACTCGTTATACGTGACATGTTTAGATCGCGATGTTGCAGATTTTGTAAATCTGTTACAATCGTGTGTTTTGTTTGTCAATTGGAGTTTTGTTAAAATTGTTTTGCATTCCATGATTTGTTAATTCTTTTTCTTCGTTGTACGGAAATGGTATAACTGCAAATAAACATGAGAGTTTTGATGATATGATGTTTGATTGACAAGAATGCAATGCAAGTACTGAAAGAATTATGAAAATAAGTTATGAATGTTTTAGTGATTTTTGAGGTTTTAGTGCTCATGTTATTTTTTTTTTATATTTATTAGAAACTATTCAAAGTTTAGGAATAATAAGAGCTAGAAATAAAAAAGAAAGAAAAAACACTTAAGAGGTGATAAAAGCTTTGTTTACAGTTTGAAATTCAAAATGTTAAAAAATAATAAGAAGAAAATTGTCTATCGGATTTATGGAACTTGGAAAAACTGTCTCTCAATTTTTTCAGTATGTAATCTGTACTTAAACAGAATTTCATAAGAACTAGAAAATCATAAGTATGCATTTTCATCTTTCAACTCTTAATTTTACAAAATTATCTGAACTTGAAGTGCCTGAAACGAAATTTTTTAAATAATTCAAAATTTTTTAACTGTTGAATTTCTATTCCACATGAATTACACAATAAAGAAACTCTAGATAATGCAATAGTAATAAACTTTTTCCATTATATCTTAATTTTTTTATATAATTATATAAAAACATCGTCTCCGGCGTGATGTGCATGAAATAATAATTTTATCTTTGTTTTAAAATCCTCTGTTTTCATATAAAAAGGATTTTTGATCAATCACGCCAACATTCACATCGCTCGAATGATAGAGCTTATAATCACGAAAAATAAAATATATCTTCAGTAAAATTTGGGAACGTTTGAAAACGAAGAATTATTACATGTTTTCTGATTAGAGAATAGAATTATCTAGGTAAGTTATTTATAAAAGACCAGTGGAAAATGTAAGCCTAGCCGAGGTTATTGTGACGTGAAAATGCGAAGTTGAACTTTAGCAGTTTCACATTTATTTGTTTCTTATTCCCACATACTAGATAATGTTATTGAAAATTTATTTATATGTTATGAACTACAAACTACAATTTGATACTTAAATGGTTGATATATTCCCTGAAATTGATAAAATTTTAAAATGTGTTAGAATCAAAACATTATTATCGCTTCATTTATGATTTTTAGAATATGAAAAAAACTTTATCCGTAACAAATATGGATAAAATATTAAATGATATAATTATATATAACTAAATTTAAAAGAAAAGCTCAGAAAATAGAAAAATTTGATTTCTTCATCAACAATATTGAACATGACCTCTAATAATTTTTTAGTTTCTGAAAAAAATCCTACTTGTCTTGATTTACAATATAAAACCAATAAAACCAAATATAAATTCAATAAAATTTCGAAAAATACTGTAGGTGTACTAAGCATAAAATTAATTTTTCCTATCTCAACATTTTGAAAGTTGTAGCATTATATTCAATTGAAAAATATTTCGAGACTTATAGAAACTCTTGAATATGAATACAACTTCAATTTATCAAACTCTGTCGCACGATTTCGCGAGATCGGAAAAAATTTCAAGTTTCGTTGAGCTTTCGTGCCTTGGCAAATACGTTTTCATCCGAGTCTGGGTTAAATTGACGACTGAATATGAGGAAGCGAGGCATAGCGATTCGCGAGGGGAACAAGGGGTGGCGCGCCGAGGGTTAGACGGGCGAGGACGAGCGCGCCGAGTGCAAGGATGGGGTAAGTTTCAACTATGATTTCCATTCGCCAGCTATCCATCTTGTTTGAGACTGGAAACTGACAGATATACGTGGATCCGAGTGCTGGTGACGTGGCAAGTCTTCCGTGACTGCGAGAACGTGATGCCACCACAGTGGAACTTTTTTTAACCCGAAAACTTTGAAAAATTTGATTTGCACATTAACAATCTTTATCAATCAACTACGATTTTGATAAACGTGAAAACATAGACGAAATGGTTAAAACTGTTTGTAATGTCGAATACCATAAGTCATATGAACTGTAACAAAATTATAAAACTGTTAGAAATGTTATATTTTTCAAGAATGTAAAAATTTTCGGGAGTGGTTTTTCGAAAAATTGGTTTCCCCTGAAATTTCATCATTATTTCACTGATTTCTGGTATTGTCGTTTTGTATCCAATTTGTTAGATTTTGAAGTAATTTCTTGTATTTTTTATGGACCTCTAGTATTTCTATGATCGTGAGTATTTGATTTGATTTTTTAGTAAATAGTACAGTTTTTACAAATTTAAAGTGTTTTTTGTTTTTTAAATTTTGTGAACGTTTCAAGAATTATCGTATTGCATGTAAGTTTAAAAATTTTGTAGTATTTTCTCGTATTTTTGCTGATTTCCAGTATTTCTATGGATCACTGTTTAGATTTCTAGAGTATTGGAAATGTCAGAGATACTCAGTATTTAAATGAAATTTTTCGGTAAAACATACCTTACATAGATTTCCAGAATTTTTCATTTTACATCTTATTTTTCCGTATTTGTAGAAGGTTTCTTTGAATTTATTAGGAAACTCATATCCCCACATTTTCCGAGTTTCTGAATAAAATTCTAATTTTCATCGATTTTTAATAATTTTATGGATTTTTGGGGAAATTACAACGATTATAATTTTTCATGTTTTAAGGATTTCTTGCATTTTGGTATTATTTTTTTTTATTCATAAGATTTTGTCGTATCTTCCAGTATATTAATAAATTTCGAGTATTATTCTAGATTACTTTATACGCTTCTCAACATTTGATACTCTAGAATTCGAAGTTCCATAGATAGTCGGTATTTGTTTGAATTTTTAAAAAAATATTTTTTTTTAAATCATTCACTCTATGTATTTCTTTCAAGTGTGAATGATGGGTAAAATTTTCTGTTATTTTCAAGCATTTCTACTCGAATTTCCTAAATTCAATAGTCTAATGTTCAAAGTTAATTAAAAATTTGTAATATTTTCGAAAATAAGAGTTTTTCTTCATTATTAATTTAATCACACAATTTTTTGAATAACTTTTTTCTACGTATCATACCCTAATAAAAATGAATCAAATTTGGCCAGAGGCGCCGGAACCAAATTTTTTTTTTTTTTTTTTGGGGGGGCAAAAAATTTGTTGATATATATATATATAATTTTATTAATCGACATTCTTTAAACTTTATCGCTCTATTTTATTACACTATACTGTTGAATTATAACACGATTATAAAAATGACATTAATATTTAGATCGAAATTAATGTTAAAAGTTTAAAAGTTATTAGACTTTTATTATTTTACATTATTTACAATAATTTAAAATCGTTTAAAATTCAATCGATTGAATAATTTCTTCAATATCCTCGAAAAATACTGAAAATCCTAACTGAAAATTTCAACTCGGGAAAATTTCAAAAATTTCATTAGGGCCTTTTACAAATTTTCAAAATCTTATGGGTAGTTCTCCGAAAAAGGGAGACTTTAGAGTGACAAAATTTTTTTCTCAAAATTTTTCCGAATTTTCGTTTTTTCTTACTTAGTGTCTTTGTTACATTGAAAGTAAAAACTAGTGCAAGTATATAAGCTACAACTATTATTGTATATGGTTTTTACATGCTCGCTAAGATCCTGAATTTTCTGTCACTCTGATGCACTTGCCTAGAACATTTTTCGTGATCAATATACCGAACATTATCATTTTGGTAGCTTTTTATTCTATGCATTATGAATAAAGAAATAGTTCGAAAAATTCGAATTTCAGATATGAAAATCTTATATTTGATGATATGCTCACTAATTTCACTGCATGAAAAACATAATGAT